>QRDG01000320.1:1093857-1382996 GCA_012064385.1 Puccinellia tenuiflora | reverse complement strand
AGATAAAATATCAATATGTATAATATAAAATAAAAATAATTAGAATTATTATAAAATATATTTTCTTCCATTTATTATTGTAAATATTGTTATTTTTCGTATATACTTGGACAAAGTTTGTTCTTTAACTAAATCTAGACTGTAGGGTAAATATAAATATAGTGAGTACGATAGTGCTTCCTCTACTCATCGATTAACTCTGTGTGATATTCTTCAGATGAATCATACTCTCGTGGGGATTTATACTCTTTTGATAAATACATCCAACACGGCCGATTGATATAAGGTGTTGAGAATAATCCCTTACAAAGCAGATTAAAATACAAGTTAAAACTAGAGAAAGACAGAGCACCACTACACTATTAGCCGAGCACCTTCCCTTGCCAAAAAAAAGGGCCGGTCTAAGCTCGTCAGCCGATCCGACGCATTGACATAGCACAACAAAGCTTCCAAAACGAACCAAATTATTGGGACAAGCTTAGTACTACTATCAAAAACGAAAGCGGGGATAAGTGACTCTCTCCTTTCCTCTCGCTACAGTAGAGAGAGGCGGTTTGAGAGTCGACTCCCGTTCCTCCCCTCTCCTCCGGCGCCGCCGTCGGTTTTCCTCCTCATCTAAGGCCGCCGTGGCGGTGGATGTGGAGGAGAATCACGGATCTGGTGTCCGGTTTGTAGATAGGGTGTGGATCTTTGTGGCTGGTGGCGGCGTCCGGGTTGGGGAGGCGTCGGCGCGCGCAGCTTTTTGGTCTCTCCGAGTCCTTCCCCTCCTCGCCGGTGCCTTGTGTTGCGGCGATGGATTTGTGAGAGCTTCCCCGCGAAGATGGTGCTCCGACGTTTCTGTCTTCGTCAAGTGGGATATCCGTCCTCGAGCCTTTCGTCGGCGCGCCGCCGACACCTCCTTCGACGGCGTGAGGCTGCAGAGGTATCTGTGCTGGAGGAGCTCCGGTTCTTCCTCCCCATCTTGCGGGGAGGTCTTCTTCTTCTTCGCTTTGCTGTGGATGGTGGAGGGCGGAGCTGCAGGCGCTCTGGTGTTTCCGGCGGCTTGTCTGGGTGTGGATCTGCGGTGGATGGGTGGGCGTCGTCGTTTCTTCCTCTGGTCTCGGCCGGAGACAGCGTCGACGAGCTGCCAGGTGCTCGGGGATGGTTCCCCGCCGATGTTCGTTCAGAGGATGCAGATTCCGACGGCCGCGTCGGATGATTATTGCGGTACTTCAACGCAGTGTTCCTGCTATTGAGCTCCTGGTGGTGTCCGTTGTGTGGTGACCTCATGCTCCTCTTCCCCGGCGGCGTTCAGGCGGCGTCGGTGGTCGACTGCATCGAGCGGTGCGGTGGTCAGGCAGAAGGACCTGCAAGGGCCTCTTTGTTATTTTCTTTCTTACAGGGTCCTTTTTGCTTTTTTCCTAGACAGGTGTGCGTCGGGGTGGTTCCAGAGTATGGTGGTGTGTCCATGTATTTCCTATGTTTTTTAATATAATGCCTGTTTATCTCAAAAAAAAAAAAAACGAAAGCGGGAGAAGAGCAATTAATGCCCGGAGAAGACTACAAGAACGAAGAAGATGAATCCATCATCAAAGGGCCGAACCACACCACCACGCCCATGTTTTCCGCCGGAGAGGACCCCAATCCTCTCGCTCCAAACCGAGGAGCGCTGTTCCTGCCTACAATGAAAACCACGGTGCACGATGGCGACGATATTTAGGTGCTTTTTGGGGTTATAAGACAAAGCCAAAAGCCAAAGCCAAAACCTAACCAAACACCCCCGAACAGAAGCTGAAGCCACCACTTCATCTCGCCGACTCATGAAGACACCGACTTTGCCACCGAAACATACACGTCGAAATGTGTTTGGTCAATGGAATCAAGGTGAATGGGTGGAATGCACTAGTAGGAAAAGGGGTATAGCCGTCAGGCCCTCACTGGAAAAAAAATAAAGCGGTCGCCAGTGCTAAATATCAGTGGTGAACAAGAAATTTGGTTCGTCAGAGGTACTGGCCTTACCACTAGCGAACAAGGATGATGCTGCGCCAGCGGTACGCAGACCCGGACGTCCCGAGCGGGGCCACCTACCGCTGACGAATGCACGCACCTATTCACCAGTGGTAAGTTAGGTACCACTGACGAACAGGCACCATGGTTCGCCAGCGGCAGATAGTCCCGCTGGGGTCTCCCGGTCCCGCGTTTAGCACTGGCGCATCGCATACATAGTTCGCTAGTGGTAATAAACGTACCACTGGCGAACTTGTGGCTTGTTCGCCAGTGGTTTCCTGGCATTTTCACCAACCCGACCAGCCCCTTCTCCTCTCCATTATTGCACTTCCATCTACTCTTCACTCCCAATTATTGCTACTCCATTAAATGTCATCCCCCATCATTTCCACTAGTTTTAACCAATAAAAACTAGTTTAGTTGATAGATCTAGCCTCACCTCCCTCTTTACAACCTATCCACTAAAGGATTTCCCTCCACAACTATTCTAGATCTAGATCTAGCCCCATCTATCTCTCTCTCCAACACAAGATTCAAATCTTCAACACATAGTTCTAGCGATAAGCATTACACACCAATTTCTCGGTGAACTTGACTCGATCTCGTACGTGTGGTCATCTAATTATGGTGGATCGACTTTTATATAATAAATTAATGATTTTTTTGAAATTTGACCGGAATTTGTCGGAATGGACTATATATATGTGTGATAATGTGCTTGTGGTTGTGTGAAAATGTGAAATTAAAATAAATTGCCAATATTTTGCCGGGATGTTGATTAATTTTCGTCTCGACAAATTTTGGCACTCCTTCTTAGGTCCTATTTCTAAGTAGGTCATGCCGAATTTTTTCGTGAAAAACGATATATATATGGTTCTAATAATTGTATTATTTGTTCTACACCGTGCAGGCAACAATGGTCACTTTGAGTGAACGTGTCGTGAATAGATACTTGAGGCACGCGACGGAAGACATGTTACGGAATAATCGCAAAATGATACAATGTTCGTGTCGAAAATACAGACTAGAGGGCGCCCTCGACCCATTTAGCGGACAGTTGCTGTAGCACCTGCTCAGGTGTGGTTTCATGGAGGGGCACACTCAGTGGATAAGTGATGATAAAGATGATGACGAAATCCATGGGGCGGCGGCAGGAAATGATCAGGAAGGGCAGCAGGTCAATGATGACAACGAGGTGCAAGAAGATGATCAAGAGCCTGCTCATCCGACACATGATATATATGCTGGAGAATACAGTGATGAACAACACGTAACGGAGGAAGACGAGGACACGCGGGCACCGCTAACTTCAGTCGTGCGGGACCCTCATCTCAAAGAACTGCTTCTCAAGAAGACGACTAACACCAGATCTGCTGCAAGAGATCAATCTAAGCTGGCGCAACTAGAGATAGACTCAAATACTCCATTATATCCAGATTGCGAACCGGATGACTCCCGCTTGAAAGTAGCGCTCGATGTTCTACAGATGAAGGCAAGATACAAATGGTGCGACGTAAGCCTCGACACAAGTCTGCAATACTGGCAGAGCAAGCTTCCGAAGGAGAACACGTGTCCTAAAAGTTGTGACGAGGCCAAGAAAATCGTGTGCCCCTTTGATTTACCGCACGAAAATACCACGTGTGCATCAACGACTGCTACTTCTTTCGGGAAGGGGACGCGGACAAGACTGCTTGTCCGGTGTGCAAGGCTGCTCGATACAAGAAAGGGAGGAATAAAGCTCCTCGAAAGGTTGTGTGGTACTTTCCGCTCATCCCCCGTCTGCAGCGCTATTTCGCGGACCGCAAGGAAGCAAAACTCATGCGCTGGCACGCGGAGAGAAGGGAGAAAGTTCTGAAAGATCCAGAGCAGAATGAAAAGGTAAATCTGACACACCCTTCGGATGCATGCCAGTGGAAAGCATTAGACGATGAATATCCAACTTTCGGGGTAGAGCCAAGGAACATTAGGTTGGGTGTGAGCACCGATGGGCTCAATCCGTTTGGCAACCAGAGCAGCACACATAGCACCTGGCCCGTGTTCTTATGGATATACAACCTCCCGGCCTGGCTGTGCATGAAGAGGAAGTACATACACATGAGTATGCTCATTCAAGGGCCGAAACAATCGGGCACCGACATTCATCTGTATCTGAAGCTACTAAAGATGAGCTACACATGTTATGAGAGGAAGGCGGGGTCAACACATGGGACGCCCTCGCAGAAATATTTTCCTATAAGAGCCGCCTTGCTCTGTACGGTGCACGACTTGCCCGGCTACGGATACGTCTCAGGCCAGGTGTGCCACGGACATAACGGATATGTGAGGTGCATGGATGACCCGACGTTTCACCAGCTCCAGAAAGATCCCGGGTCTTCGAAAACCGTCTACATCGGCCATCGAAGGTGGCTACACATTAAAGACTCGTGGAGAAGGCGTGGAGACCTTTTCAACGGTGAAGAAGAGCTCCGGGGACCTCCACGTAAGAGGTGCGGTGAAGAAATATATGATTTGCTGAATGAATGGGAAGAGTGCCCTCGGCCGGGAAAGAAGCAAAAGGCGCCAAAACCACTCCTGGATGTATGGAAGACGAGGTCCGTGTTTTGGGACTTGCCGTACTGGCCCATCCTCGGTACGCCTCATTGCCTAGATCTAATGCATATCACGAAGAATGTCTTCGAGAGTCTGTATGGCACTCTGCTCAACATGCCGGAGAGGACGAAAGATGGGCCAAAAACAAGAAGCGACCTGATACATATGGGTATCCGGGAAGAGCTTCAGGGAGGACGCCCGGCTATTGATCATGACCAATCGGAAGAGGAGACAGACGGTCCCAAGGGTAAATGGGTTAAGAGGAACGACTATTACTGCCCCCCTCCTGCTTCACTCTAAGTCCGAACGAGATCGAATAATTGATCAAGTGCCTTCTAGGAGTCAAAGTGCCTTTGGGTTACTCGGGGCTAATAAGCAGATTTTTAGACCCGCAGAAACAAAAGTTCAGCGGGATGAAGTCTCATGACTGTCACGTGATGATGACGCAGATACTTCCGGTTGCGATCCGAGGGATAATGGACAAGCATGTCCGTGAACCCTTTTTGGCCTCTGTAACTTCTTCGACGTGATCTCCCGAAAGTCAATCACCGGGAAGCAACTCTCAAGGCTGCATGAAGAGATCGTCGTGATACTATGCGAGCTTGAGATGTACTTCCCGCCCGCATTCTTTGACATCTGTTGGTCCATATCGTGGATGATATCATCCATCTCGGGCCGTTCTTCCAGCACAACGTGATGCCGTTCGAAAGGATGAATGAGGTCATCAAAGGATTCATTCGTAACAGGGCCCATCCGAATGGAAGCATCGTTCAGGGCTTTCTCACCGAAGACTGCACCTCTTTCTGAACGAATTTTCTAGACATGGAGGACCTTGTTGGTTTGCCCGGAAACAAGCACATTGGCAAGCTCGATGGAGCAGGTCACAAAAATGGCCGGAGGGAGTTGCATGTGTACCACGCTTCTCGACGCACCGATTTTAACAGGGCAAACTTAGTGGCTCTCCAACACATTCAAATTGTCGATACTTGGGTGGAAAAGCACAAGAGCCTGATTGAGAAGAAGTACACTGACCAGGGCAAGCGGAGGACAGAAGGAGAAATAATCAGAGAGCACAACTCCTCTTTCTTGCGTTGGTTCAAAGATGAGCTTGACGCTTCGCCCCCAATGGCTAGTGCAGAAGATAAACTTTTATATGCCTTGTCACGTGGCCCCGCCCCCAACCTCGCGATGTTTCAAGCATATGATATCAACGGGTTCACTTTCTACACGGAGCAAAAGGACAAAACTTCGGATTATCAAAACTCAGGGATAACGATGGAATCCTACACCGGTGATGTAACATCCCAAGATTTTCAAATTTTGAGAAATCAGAAAAATCAAAAACTTTTTGGAAATTATTATATTTTGTTTGGAAACCCAAAATCATGCATGCATTCATCTTTTCTTGGCTTGTTGCATTTAAAATTTCAAAAGTTGGAATTCTAATTCCACTTTAAACCCTATTTGAGAAAATGATAAAAAGGGGCCTATTATGCTCTCTTAAATATTTTGACTTTTATGGATGTATTTGATGGCCAAGCATAGTGCCAAAGTGTTCTATTTGCAATAAGTTTCCTAAAAAGTATCTTCTCAAATTGTTTGAAAAAGATTTAAATATAATTTGAACTTGGCTTAGAAATTTGTGATTAATTATTTTGCATAAAAACAGAAATAATTTTATCTATATTTTCTTTTGAGTAAAATGCCAATTAAAGGCCATTTAAATGCCAGTGGCATTCTTGTAAATAAAAAGTGTGTAAAATATTTTCCAAATGACTTATTCTGGTAAAGTTTTTAATTATAAGTTTTTACAAATTTATTTCATAATTTTTTGACCTATATTTTAAAAGTTATTAAACAATTTCAGGAAAAAAAGAATAAAAAAATGATGACGTCATCGTCTCTTCCCCTCCCGTTGGAGGCCATCAATGGCCGGAAATGGCAGCTCCACTTCCCCCTCTTGATTCGGGCTTTCAATCCGCACTCACTCCCCTCCATGATGTCCATATTATACCGCTCTCTCCCCTCGTCCTTTCCCCTCTCCATTCACCACCTAAGAGCCACCAGGCTGCCCACGATTCACCGCCGCCGTCCGCCACTCCCGTCGGCCACACTCGTCGATTCCGGTGAACTCCGGCACCCCCGCGTCGTTTCTTCATCCTCTTCCTTCTTCTTGCTCCCTTGCGTTTCCGTTTGACAACTTTGGGCATGTTTTTGTGCCGCAGATCGACGGGAGCATCATCGACATCCTCTGCCGTCCGCGGGAGCAACTCCGGCGAGGAATTGCGCGAGTACCGGAACGCCCCGACACCGACGACCACGCCACTGTTGGGAATATGCCCTAGAGGCAATAATAAAATGGTTTATTGGCATATTCATGTTTATGATAATAGTTTATTCTCCATGCTATAATTGTATTAACCGGAAACATAATACATGTGTGGAATATAAACAAACAGGTGTCCCTAGTAAGCCTCTACTGGACTGGTTCGTTAGTCAAGAGATGGTTAGAGTTTCCTAACCATGGACTTGTTATAGTCACTTGATAACGGAGTCATATCATTAGGAGTAATGATGTGATGGACAAGACCCGATAATAAAGAGTTGCAATTGATCGTGTCACACAAGTTTCATTGCCAACACTTTTAGTATGCCAAGTATAGTTTCCTTAGACCATGATATAATGTCACTCCCGTTTACCGGAGGAATACTTTGTGGACATCAAACGTCACTTCGTAACTGGGTGATTATAAAGGTGGCTTTCAGGTATCTCCGATGGTATTTGTTGGGTGACATGAATCAAGACTGGGATTTGTCCTTCCTTGTGAGGGAAAAGATATCTCTGGGCCCTCTCGGTAATATAGCATCAGAAAGGTTGCAACCATGTGATTAAGTGTTAATCACGGAGATCCTATATTATGGACGAGTAAAGAGAATTTGCCAGGTAACGAGATGAAACTAGATATGGAGATATCGACGATCAAGTCTCGGGCAAATTAAATATCGGTGAGACAAAGGGAATCGTATACGAGATTAAGAATCTCCGGCATCGTGGTTCAATCGATAAGGAACTTCGTTGAATATGTAGGAGTCAATATGGGCATCCCGGTCCCGCTATTGATTATTGATTTGATCATGTCTGCATGTTCTCGAACCCGTAGGGTCACACACTTAACGCTCCGATGTAGCTAGGGTTAGCGATGAGATAATTTGATGGAATGAATGAATGGTGATTCGGAGTCTTGGATGGGATCCCGGACATCACGAGGAGTTCCGGAGTGGTCCGGAGAATAAGATTCATATAAGGAAAGTGGTTTCCGGAGGTATCGGAAAAGTTTCGGAATATTTCAGCGGGGGTACCGGAAGGTTCCGGAAGGTTCTAGAAGAGTCTAGAAGTGGATCCCATATAGTATGGACCCACATGGGCCAAAGGGGGTGCAGCAACCATGTGGGGTGCGCACCACCCTAAAGCCCACATGGGCCTAGCCGGCCAAGCAAAGGCCAAGGGGCCCAAGTGGGGGGCGCCCCAACTTGGGGCCAAGGAAAGGGGGGGCCGGCCAGCCCTCCCCAAACCCTAGCCGCCCCACTATATAAGGAGGAGAGGGGAGGGGTGCGGCACACCCTGGGCTGCCTTAGCCGCACCCCTCCCTTGGTGCCCTAGCCGCCGCCTTCTTCACCTCTCCCATGGCGCCACCTCTCTCCCCGGAGGGCTGCCGCCACCACCACCTCCATGGCCTTGCCGCACCACCCCTAGATGTAGGGCTGCTGCTGCACCTCCTCCTCTCCCTCTCCTCTTGCTTGGCTTGGCGAAGCCATGCTCGTGGAGATCTTCATCATCAACGCCACCACAACCGTCGTGGTGCCGAGATCCATCTAGCCATCTCCACCTTGCTTGCGGGATCAAGAAGGCGGAGATCTACATCGAGCCGTACGTGTGGATACCGCGGAGGTGCTACCCCTTGTGGCACTTCGTCGGATTGGACTTCGAGGAAATACATCTCCTCGCGACTAGATGAGTGTAGTTGCGGGGATCGACTAGCCAACCCCTGCACCGACAAAACGCGTTTGTTGATCTTCAAGGGTAAGAGATTGGATCTCATCTTCGCTACCTCCATATAGTAGATCTAGATCCTTGGGGTTTATTCCGCTTGTTGCGTAGGAAAATTTTTGTTTTCTATGCTGCGACCCCATTAGTGGTATCAGAGCCTAGATCTATTCGTAGATGTTGGTGCGATTAGAACACAAGTGTTGTGGGCGTTGATATTTTATGTTGCTACCTTCTCGCGTGCACTTTGCGTCTTTGCGGTATTGTGAGATGAAGCGGCCCGGACCAACCTTACTCGTCCACGCACGAGAGACCGGTTCCACGATTGACATGCAACTTGTTTTGCATAAGTGGCTGGCGGGTGTCTGTTTCTCTTGCTTTAGTGAAGATGCAATTTTCAATGGAAGGCCTTTCAAAAGGATGAGTAAATAAGCAACTACTATATCACCGTTGTGGTTTTGCGTAGATTAGAACGGTTCTATCTCGTTGACCCAAGCCACGTAAAAATTGCATAAACAAAGTAGAGGACGTCTAACTTGTTTTTGCAGAGGGGGTCATGTGATGTGGTATGGCCAATATGTGATTTGTGATAATGTATGCAATGATCATGTTTGTAATCTTTCGCGACTTGCATGTCGTCGAGTACGGCAACCGGCTGGAGCCATATGGTTGTCTTTTATTTTATGTGACCTGCGTGTCATTGAATCACCATGTAATTGCTTTACTTTATTGCTAAGAGTAGCATTAGTTGTAGTTGCAATAGTTGGTGGACAACAGTGGTGATGGCGCCACGATGATGGAGATCATGTCGGTGATGGAGATCATGCCGGTGCTTTGGAGATGGAGATCAAAGGCACAAGAAGAAAGGCCATATCATATCACAATTATGAATTGCATGTGATGTTAATCCTTTTATGCACCTTATTGTTATGCTTAGATGTGATCGCGACGGTAGCATGATAAGGTGATCTCTCACGTTAATATCAAGAAGTGTTCTTCCCTAGTATGCACCGTTGCGAAAGTTCGTCGTTTTGAGACACCACGTGATGATCGGGTGTGATAGATTCAACGTTCACATACAACGGGTGTAAGCCAGATTTACACACGCGGAAATACTACGGTTTCCTTGACGAGCCTAGCATGTACAGACATGGCCTCAGAACACAAGAGCCGAAAGGCTAAACACGAGTCATATGGATGATATGATCAACATGGCGATGTTCACCTTTGAAGCTACATCATCTCACGTGATGATCGGTTGTGGTGTAGTGGATTTGGATCGTGTGTCACTAAACAACCAGAGAGATGTTGAGTTTAGTGGGAGTTCATTAAGATGAACTGAAATTATCATAATCAAGAGTCCAGTTGTCTTTGCAAAAATCCTTGTAGATCATGGTTGACTACGGTAGTCTGTTCGTTGCTGAAAAACTGCGTCTCGATGGGTCAAATTTGTTGAGTAGTACCTGCGTCCTGAAAGAAGTCCTACACACCAATGATGAGCTCTACGTGTTAGAAAAACCAATATGAGATAAACCTAAATATTTCTGCAAGCGATGAAGAGTACATGAAGTGGTTTTGAACCACCTACTTGAAAGTCAAGTGGATGATGTGCACCTTCATGAATTCTGACCTAAGTAGACAATTCAAGAACTTGATTGCAATGGAGATTGTTGATGAGCGGAAAAATAGTTTTTCAGCACAAGTTAGAATTGTAAGGTTCGAATGTCTGAACGGTTTTCTTTCACTCAAGATGGAAGAGAACACTTGCTTGGAACAACACCTGAGGATAATGCATGAGATACATCATCGTCTAGTGCTTGTTTGGAACCACGAGATGATTGACAGTTTCGCGATAGGTGGGGTGATACGCTAGCTTCTCCCCAGCTTCAAGAATTGTGTCAGAGACTAGGTCATGGGAAGGGATTTGATCACTTTCTGTGAGTTTGTGTCTCGGCTGCGTCATGTCAAAGTGGAACCCATAGCAAGAGAAGTTGGCAATGCAGAAAGTATATATTGATATACAAGTTATAAGTGTTTAAGTCCAAATTGCAATTGTGGCGGTTCCGATAAGTATCTGATACTCATTCTGTTTTATGAAAACAGAACCTGCTGCTTGAGATTTGCATAAAGGATATGGGAAGACGTTGCAGAATAGTGGCAATCAAGGAGTTGATGCTGGCAACGATCTGTCTCTACATTTATCATTTGGATTAGAGGATTTGAATAAGTTTTGTAATCGAATTAAGTGTGATTTTAATTAGTGTGTCTTGCTTATGTGAGACGGTTATTCATGTTAAAGACAATGGTTGTTCTATTTTCATGAGTGATCCTTTTTGGAAATCACAAGTTTCGATTATAAGTGTATTATTCTTATTATAATCTAGATGATAAATTGGTTGAACATTTATAAAATAAAAGACATACTAAAATATCCAAAACTTAATAATGACAATTGTTTTAGTCGTGCTAAAGATTGAATAAACATTTGGATGTTTTATCAATGCGCCTTGTTGAAGGAGTATGACTAAAAATGCCACCCTTTGGAAGTGTGTCATGAGTTGCCGAAGATAAACACAAGTGTTGGTTGTATTTTCAGCAAATGTGAGATGCCATTATTTTGTGCGCTCCATCATAAATGATATGAGTAAATAGGTGTATTTATTCGAGTTATGATATTTGATGAGATCAAATAAATTTCTGGAGTCTAGAAGTGGGGCCCATAGGAGTATGGGGCCCACATGGGATATAGGAGTGGTGGACTGGCCTAGGGCCAGCCGCACCACCAAGGGCACCTAGGCCCATGCGGGCTAGGGCAAAGCCCAAGAGGGGGCCGGCCAAACCCTAGGGGAGGCTTGGGGGCCAAGACACCCAGCCGCCAGCCCTAGGGGAGGCTTGGGGCGCGCATGGATTTTTCACGACGATGCAGACCATGGTCAGGTACGCGCATGATTTTGTCCGCATTTTTTTTGCAAAGTTTTTGATTTTTTGAATTTTTTTGAAAAGCACCCGGAGTTGGTGCGCCCGGGCTCACAAACGCCGGCCCCGTTTATTTGGGTGTTTATATTTTTGTTAGATTATTCGAAGAGTCACGAAGACTTTGGTGGTTGCTACTCCTGTTCCTCTTGTTGCCAAGGCAAGTGGCACACTTGCATATCTTTGTCCTATTAATTTGATATATGCATGTTGTACTTTTTACTTACAAAATTGCATGATAGGTTTATTAGTATTGCTATGCGAAAACTGTTTAGAATAGTACTCCTACACTAGTTGGTCTAGAATCCTATTATAACTTGGTAGAATTATGGAAATTCTATGCTAAGTGCTGTTTTGTGAAAAAGTAATATTCTACTAAGTTAAAGAAACTCCTGGGTGGATGTGGTATGTGGATGGAAGTTTATAGTTGAGTGGCTACTCGGGGCCATGTCTATGGTTTTACCCGAGTATGTGCACTTGTGAATGGCCACCCAGGGACAAAGAGACCGATGTTACTCCGAGTTTAGTTAGCTTACTGTGCAACCATAAGTCATATGGGCTCTGGCTTGACTAAGTATGTAGTATGGAACCGGCCCGGCCTGACATGTGGTGGTAGAGGAAAGTAGGTGGAGCGTGTCAGGACGGCAGTGGTCGGGAAAGTACTTCGGAAAAGTCTCGTCTTCATCTCCTCCTTTCCTTTTCACTTCAAGAAGAGTCAAGGTCCGAATGGGTTGATGAAGTCTTATGGTGAAAGTGCACAACCTCTGCAGAGTGTCAATCTAAGTACTTAGCCGTGTCCCCGGTTACGGACAATTCTGAGCTGCTGGACGAGGACGTCAACGGAGGATCTCATCATTCCAATTTGCTAAGTTAAAATATGAAGGGTGAACCAGGGTAGTTGAGACAATGGTTGTCATACCATACCTGTCTCGTTTAGATGAAAAAGTGTTTTGAAAAGAGATAGGAAAATTTGGCTTTATGCAAATCAGCCTTCAAACTCCACAAGCCAAATATGCATATAGGTTATTAGAGTTTTTCCACTATGAGTCCACAAAGTGTCACTTGCCAGATTCATTCATATGGTTCTGACCAATATTTGGCTGCAACGCTTTTACTGTTGCAGGTTGTTCTGACGATGAGTGAGGATCGTTTAAGGGTTTTGAGTCTGCAACCAACATGTTTCGCCTGTGGCTACATGAAGATGATGGAGACTCCATGCAGAATATTGTTTTCCGCTGTTTACTCTTTCCAGCTAGCTTCGTGCTATGCAAAGTTGTAATCGAATATTTTCCTAAGTCTGGATTCGCCTGTAATAATTGATACATTGTTGTGATATTTCATCGTAAACTGTGTGTGCAAATGAATCGATCAAGGGGTTTGCACTATACACAGGGATCTTGCCTAATTTTGAGTGCAGGTCCGCTACAGGTGACAAAAAGTTAAGATACTATGGAAGGATCGAGGAGATCTGGGAGCTTAACTACTCTGGAGAGAAGGTGCCGATGTTCCACATCAGATGGGATAGGATGTCGACCGTCCAAAAAGAAGACAAATACTTCACCACCATGGTTATATCCGAAGCCGGCAATTCATCAAGCGTGAACGTCACCGCGCAAAATGAGCCATGGGTACTGGCTAAGCACGTCTCCCAATGCTTCTTCATAACCGACCCGTCACGGCCTAGCCGTGTCGTCGTCAGGAGAGGCAAAAGAAACATCGTCGGAATGGACGGTGTCGCCAACGAGGACGAGTTCGACATGTTCGGCGACCCAAATATCGATGATGATCAAGATGATGATGATAAGGCAACATACACCACAAGAAGAAGCAGAACCACGCTACCTAGGCAAGGTCTTCCATTCAAAAGAAGAAGTCACGATGTGGGGCTAAATTATGCAACTGCGACCAAAAAAGCAAGAAGAATGCCAAACGCTGAGAAAGACGCGTTGTTTGTCAGCATTGCATGCGACTATATGTATCTCTCTTTTGTATCGGACTTGTATCGATGATCAAGTGATGTGATATTGTGCACTAATTAATTATATATGTACCTCATGTTATGTTTATATCCTTAAAATTAACTTACACATTTTTATTAAGTCACTATTCTTACCAATTTTTAAAATCATCAATTTGGAAAGCTAATAGAGGGAAAACAATAATTTCGAAAACTTAATAATAAATAGAATGCAAAATAATACTACAAATATTTGGAAAACAATAATTTGGAAAACTTAATAATAAATAGAATACAAAATGACAAAATAGTAATAAAACATTACCACCAGCGAACAACATAACATGTTCGCCAGTGGTAATAACTGACCACTGGCGAACAGGCCTAGCTGTTCGCCAGTGGTAGCGCTTACTGCTGGTGAACTAGTGACGCTGTTCGCCAGAGGTAAGGTGCCCCTTTGCACTTAGGCCCGGCCATTCCCCAAAGTTCAAAATTACACTGCACACACCACTACACGCGCGTGCCGAGACGAACTGCCCGCCGCCGGCCGCCTCTCCCCCGTGCACGCTTCCCGCCGCCGCCGGCCCCCTTTCCCCCGTGCCCACGCACGACGCTCACCACTGCCGGCCCACTTCTGCTTTGCCCGAGCCTTGAGCTCTCCTCCCAGTCACGGCCGGCCAACCCGCCCCAATCGAGCCCTCCTCCCCGTCGCCGTCGCCGCCGCCACCCGAGTTCGGCGACCTCCTGCTCAACTCCTCCCCGACCTCCGGTGGCCTCCTGCTCAACTCCCCCCCTCCTCCGACATGAAGGTATCGACCTTCTCCCAAATCCCTGCTCCTCCCCTCCTCCGACACCCATAAGGTGTTCGATGAAATGGCAAAGCCCAAATTTCAATTTTTTGATGGTGGTGGTTGCTGCTGGTGGTGGTGGTTGCTGATGGTGGTTGATGGTGGTGTGGTTGTTGGTGGTGGGAGCCGTAGTTGTCGACGCGGTAGACGATGCGGCCGTCGGAGTCGAACACCAAAATGCTTTATATAGCATGGGGTTTTCAATTTAGGTTTTAGGTTTAGGTTTTCAATTTAGTTTTAGGTTTAGGTTTCGATTTGTTTTAGGTTTTAGGTTTAGGTTTCAATTTAAATTTAGTTTTAGGTTTAGGTTTCAATTTAAATTTAGGTCTAGGTTTAAATTTAGTTTAGGTTTAGGTTTAAATTTAATTTAGTTTTAGGTTTTAATAGTTCAAATGTTTCAAAAAATGATTATTGGGAAATTATTAAGAAAAAAATGATGCATGAATATTAATTATATTGTTTGCCATATGTAGGAAGTTTAGAAGGACCTCGACGTTGCTGTGTGGTGGTGAGAAGGACCTCGACGCTGCTATTAAGTTTTCAGGTGAGATGATGAGATTGTCGGTGGTGGTGGTGATTTTTGTGTGCTGGTGGTGGTTTTGTGGTGAATGTGGTGGTGGTGGATGTGGGGATGAATTTGTCGATGTGGTGATAAATTTGTGGATGTGGTGGATGTTTTTTGTGGTGAATGTGGTGGTGATCGAGGCCCTTTGAGGCCTTTGTGAAATGTTTGCAGGTACCCCATGAGGCCCTTGAGATTGCCGGAATGTTGATTAATTTCCGTTCCGGCAAATTCGGGTACTCCATATGCCCTATTTTTAGCAAAGGTCATGCCGAAATTTTCCATGAATTTTGGCATGACTTTTGCTAAACAATAGGACATATGGAGTACCCAAATTTGCCGAGACGGAAGTTAATCGACATTCCGGCAAATTTGGACTCATGGGGTACCTTAGTATTTAATTAAGTGGTTTTTTCTTATATTTTTTGTACTAACTTTGACTTAATTTCCTTGACAGTGCGAAGATCGATGGCTCACAACGACCAAGCCAGGGGTTCTTGGACAGGAGGCGACGATGCGTACCTGTCGATGCTTGCACAATACAAGCATGCCGAAGACGAGGAGATCGAGCATGCGGTCGATGATGAGATGGAGGCCCCATCTGCTAGCGAAGCTGAGCGTGGTGATGCTGCGACCACTACTAGTGGTGCCGAGGAGGGCGGCCCTTCTGGTAGTGAAGCCAGCAGAGAGCGTAAATGCAAGAAAAGGGAACCAAACAAGCTCGGTAGCACCCAACATGCATTCACAGAGGTGGACCCTAAAAGCGGTCTTCCTACAAAGTCAGAAAAATATGTCAAAGGGTACGGCCTCCAGCTTGGATGCATTGCTCGGGAATGGGGGAGAATCAACGATGACAACCTAAAGGCAAAGGACAACAAAGGTTTGGCCGCCTACCTCATTGATAAGCTGCACACACGATACAAGTTCCCGGCACCCTACGATAACAAGGATATCAAAACCAATATTGTTAACACACAAGCCCTCGGCAAGTTGGGCAAAGCCTTTGCAACTTGGAGAGGAGATGTGAGGAAGATGATTGAGGATGAAGGTGCCGGTTTCGACGAGATCCACAAAATGTGACACAACATTTCCGAAGAGGACTTTGAAGAATTCAAGGCCATAGAAGCCACAGGTGCAAAGCAGAATCAGAGGCAGTGGGGGAAAGACATGCAAAAGAAGAATGTTGCTCCCCACAATCTCGGAAGCCGGGGTTACGCCGAAAAGGAGCAAATTTGGCAAAAGGAGGACGCACGAAGGGAATGGCCGAACCCCTACGACAAGATCAAAGACCCGCTCGCCCGGAAATTTGTTAGGGTCCGATTCAGGGATCATCCCAAATCGCCCGGTGAGCTTGTCTTGAAAGCCAAGGTGAAGGAACTTGAGAACAAAATTCTCGAGGAACAAGAAAAGGAAGAACATGATCAATCCGAAGGCTCCTCGGACCAGAAGGCCCGTATCAGACACCTTTCCTTAGGGCGCTAAACGAGACAAAGAAGGTGTCGTCGGATAAAGTGCCGCATCGTGGCCGTGCGGTCGGCGCCGGAATGGGTCATAAACATTCCTATTTCTTCCCCGACTCCAAGGAGAAGCAAAAGGAGCGTAAGATGGCCGATCAATCGAAATGGATGCGTCCATCGATGCAGCGGTGGAAAAAGGCTCAATGCCTTCCTGCCCAACATCTGTATGTCCATCGGGGCTTGGTTTGAGGGGGGAAAACAAGGGCCTCCCCCCCCCCCCGTGATCATCTTAGTAGGCTCCAGCAACTCGAGCGGTGTGGCGCCTGTTGTGCAAGGCCCGGCCGTCAACCCTAATTCTGGTAGAGACGACCATACGTCGGCCGGCAACAACGCAGATGGTAGGGAGGAATCGTCGGCCATCACCGCGCCTCGAAGATCAAGCCCTCCCATCTTGATTACCCCACCGGCGACCCACGGTCTGTCGCCGTTGGCCGAGCTCAACGCCATCACGGTAATTAAGCGTCGTAAAAGCCTTGACAAGATACATATTACTTCATTCTTTGGCGCCCTCTATAACGCCTTACACATGTTTTCGTAGGCCGATGAGACGAGATGCACATTGCTCCTTGGTGTGAACGGTGAGCTCAAGGACGTGGCAAAGGGTAAGATCGTGACACCTCTCAACCGCATTTTCCACGGCAGGCCGATGACGTGTTCAGGGTTGCAATCAGCTGGGCTTTACCGGGTTGCGGTAGTTTGTATCCTCCTTTCCAACCAGATGAAGACGATAGCGAGTTAAACCTCGAACAATGTGTGCTTTGGGACATGATATGTCCAAAAGCACTGATTCGTGTGGACCCTTCTATCACCACCCAAGTGCAGCAAACACAGGACGAAGAGGAAGCCAATGATGGCGATCATGACCCCAATGACTTCCTCTCTGATGATCCTTACGATAACGGAGCTCACGATGACAGATATGCTGTCGAGGGTCCAGTTGACCATGATCTCGGGGGCAAAAAGCTGATCTCCCAGATAAATATTAGTGCACGAAGCATCTATTCTATTCTCAAGATACGCCAGAAGCTGCCCCCGAGCAAGTTGGTTTGAGTCAGGACACAGTCCAGGAGGCCATCAAAGATGCGATGACGCCGAAGGAGCCTAAGAAGACGGGATGAAAAAATATATAAGAAGAAACCTACCTTTGACTCCAACTGCCATCCGATGCCAGGTACTAAGTCAAAGCCGCCGCGCCGGGTAATGGACAGGTTACCTATCATTAACTGGCATTCGATCCATCATATGTGTAAAGCAATGATGCCGCCGAGGTTGGTAGATCTCTTGACCGGGGACATGAGGAGCCTCCATGAGGGTGTTCTTTATCATGAGGAGAGGCTTCTCAAAGAGGAAGATCCAACATACCCGGTTTTCCACGCAAAGGTGCCAGAGATAGATGGCTTGGGCTTTGTCACTAAAGACTCCTGGGACGTGATCCTCCTGAGATTTAATGACATCTTCAACATGTATCACATGTACGCACTCCACCCATCGATCGTCCGCCTGGTTGCCCTTAGTATGGCGCATCAGATCTTATAGGAGAATACCCCTGGCATCGCGATAATTGACCCCTACTACATGAAGGAAATGTTCCTGAGCACCCCTAAGGGTAGGGCAAAGGTGTCGCAGTACATCGGAGACTTCTTCAGTGCGCGTCCTAGCAAAAACATCTTTCTAATGCCTTACTTTCCCGAGTAAGTCATTCGCTAACCGTCATAACATGCTTTCGTAGAATTCCATCATTAAGCTATTTTGCAATTTGAGGATGATGGTCTCTTTTGAACTGTTTTGCGCAGTAACCAATACGGCACCCTCATCGTCATGTAGACGAAAGAGTCGTATGCCGTCTATCTCGACTCCGGGAGTGATGTGAATAGGGATAAAGACTACACCAACATCAAACTTGTTCTGAATGAAGCTCTTAATGCCTATGCCCAAAGCGAAGGCGTCTTGAAAAGAGAAAAAGAACCGTAAGAGGCAAGATTATATTCACCCAGAAAGTTATCTTCCCTTGCATCAAGCAGTCGACAGGCAGTAAGATGGAGGCATGGTACCTCATCAATCACATACGGGAGTTTGTAAAGGATCAATAACAACTGCAATTTCCGGCTGCTATCGACAGATGGTACAACGGCTTGGCAGAAGCCAGTGATGCTCGTATCAGACAAGAGTTTGGTCGCATCCAGCAGGTGATCGCGGGAATCATCTGCAACGATGCCTTGCCTCGCTTCAGGGTGTACTTCAACGGCTTTGCAGTACCACCGAACGACGAGATCGAACATCGCTCAATAGCGCAGGGTGATCACCGGCCATTCACTATAGATGGTGTTCTCCCGTTCCCGCCGAAGCCGCGCAAGAAGAAGAAGTGATCGACGGTATGTGTTGTCTACTTAGTACGATAGATGAACTTGTGTTCGTAAATTATATCCGTAAATTAACTTGTGCTTCTAAAGTCGTTGAACTTCCATGTGTGATCGATGCTATTTAATTAGAGTTGTTTTGTTTTGTTTCGTCTTTCTCTCTGAATGTCGATGATTAAAATGAAGTGACACCGTGTGATCCCGGGGATGGCGCTAGTGAGCCTTGTGATATGCACGAATACACATCTTCTGCATCCTACCTGGCTCACTCGCACCATCCCTAGAACTTCTATGTGTCCAATCTAAGTATGAGACAAAATCCAAATCATATTTGTTTTTGCTTCATCTTTCTCCGAGAATGCGGATGTTTAGTTTTGTACTCTTTTTCTAGAATGTCGATGATTAAAATATCATGACACCGTGTGATACAGGGATATGATGGTCTAGCGAGCCTTGTGATATGCACGAGTACACACATCTTGTGCATCCTACTTGGCTCGCTAGCACCATCTCTGTAATTTGTGTGTCCAACCTATATATGAGGCATGTTTTCGATTTTGGTGCAGTCATTTAACTATTATTTAATTTGTGTATAAACTCTTGCTCTTCTTTCTTGCCTAACGACACTTTTCTCTTTGCCTCGTTTACAGAGAGATGAAGATGTCCGAAGCAAGCGGGATGAGAGGGCTACAACTACAAGAGCTACAAGAGTAAAGCAAAGGCGGAGCGGAAGAGAGGAAGAACATGCATATATACTCTTCTTCTTCATCGCCATTGCAATTCTCTTGTCTGTGATTATAGTTTAGATTACTACTTGCTTTTGAAAACTTGCGACCTAAACTATCGACTTCCAGAGATGTGTGTGTATTAATGCATATGTATGCAAAATATTGGGTCTCACTTGTATATTTCGGCTTGTAATGCATGCATATATGTGATGAACCAATAATTTGGTCACTTGTCTATTTGTATCTATTTAAATTCTGTCAATTATACTGTTTCTGTCAATTATACTATTTCTGTCAATTATACTGTTTCTGTCAATATATATGTATTTACCTATATATATTGCTGTAATATATTTCTGCGTTTATTTTAAAAGTAGAAATTCATGTTACTGGCGAACAGGAGCCTGGTTCGCCAGCGGTATACCTAGGGATTACCGCTGGCTAACAAGCTCTCTGTTCGCCAGTGGTAAGTGGAACCTCGCTGGCGAACTAGGCAGGGGTTCGCCAGTGGTAAGTTACTTATCGCTGGCGAACTAGGGTAAGTTACTTACCGCTGGCGAACATGATGTTCGCCAGTGGTAAGCTGTTACCACTGGCGATAGTAGGGCTGGTGTAACAGCCCCAACCTGGTATTGAAAAATACGAAGAATTTTTCCACTTTTGCATTCTTGTTTGCATCATGGCATGCATATTAAAATTGCTACTTCTAACAAACAACCATTGCAAGCAATTGAAATGGGGAGGCAAACTTCCCAACATCCAAACCAATGCAAATGCTCAACTTAGCAAACCAAATCATTCTTGGACTTCCAAATGGTTTAGGAAGTTCCAAGTTTACTTTTTGAAACCAAATGTCAATTTCTAAATATTGTCAAATAGGAAATGGAATTGAGAATTCAAATTGTCTTAATTCAATCTCTATTTTTGAAACCAAGATAAACATTCCAAAAATTCAAACTAAAATCATGGGGAACTTCAATGTTATGGTTAGAGCCTCCATGAATATTTTCAGTATTTTTGGAAATGTTTAAGTGCTTCAATTAATACAATCTGGAAATTGCCAAAAATACTTTTAATTAAAAGCTATGAACAAATGTTGGCCAAAACATTTTATTTTGCCTCACAAATTTTTGTGGAGGTTCTAAAGGTTAAATAGAGCCTATATGAATTTTTACAGATTTTATAAATTGTCCTGGTGCCTCAATTAAATCGCTAAAATCTGTTGGGGGACCTTTTTGCAATTAATTCAAATGTGGCGAGGGGGTCTTCGCAATTTTCTTTCCTTCTTCCTCCACTGTGGTGACAGGGCTGGCGCCCATGCCGCCCTGCCGGCCATGCCGCGTGAGACCGTGCCCCTCCGCTTGGAAAAGGAGGCCCCGACCGACGCTCACCTGCCCCCTCACCCTCCTTCCTCCTTCCCTCCCGTAATTTCCGGATCAGGGCGACAAATTTCTCCTCCCCGAGCTTCTCCATTGCCGCCATGAGGGTCGAGCTCGCCGCCGTCGTACGAGTGCATGTGAGCTGGATTGAAGACTGCCGCTCGCTCCGCCTTTTCCCCCTCTCCCTCCTCACCCACGAATTCGAGCCGGGGTGGCCCGGATCGACGAAATCGTCCTCGACCACCCGCCTCGGCCGCGTCGCCGCCGGCCGTTCTTCCCGACGATTCCGCCGCCCCTCGCCGCGTGAGCTCCGCTTTGTTTTGGCACTCCCCGCACCCCCTCTTTCCCTCCTCGCCGCCGGTCACCGTCGGTCGTCGCCAGTGTCACCGTGTACTGCTAGCCCGGCCTGGCCCCTGCTCGGGCCAGCCTGAGGCTGGACGGTTCGGGCTAGTGCTCGGCCTGACCCCTCGGTCTGGGCCGGCACGAGGCCGGCCGCTTCGGGCACCAGCCCGGCCTCACGCGCCCAGCCTGGGCCAGCCAAAGGCCGGTGGTTTCGGGCCACCCCCGGCCTGCAGCCCGGCCTGGCCGGCAGTGAGGCCGGCCTGTCTGCTTTGGAATTTCCTTTTTGGAAAATAAAATGAAATTTAAATAATTCATAACTATTTGAGAAATGCTCCAATTTTGGCAAATCAATTACCAAAATGTTCATAAAAACAAACCCTATATGTTAGAATCATTGTAATAGTCTTTTGAAGTTATAATCTTGCTGTTTATTTAAGAAATTCCTAAAATGGGTTAAATAATACCTAATTTGGGAAAATCATAACTTATTAAATATTGATCCAAAAATTATGAATAAAATATCAATGTGATCAACATTTCAAATGCAATCAAACCATGCTAATATCACATCATGATCACAAATATTTATTTGATGTTATTCATAAATTGATTAAGCGAATTAAATTCAAATAATTATTTATTTTGCTACTTATTCTTCGGTACTCAGAAAATTCCAAATAAAGTACCAATATGATCGGAAGAACAAAACCTTTTTAATTATGTCATGTTCATGCATATTTGAGCCATTTCTCTAATAATGTAATAATTTATAAGTAATGTGGTCACTAAGATAAATATGGAGTTGCTTCCAAATAATTGCACTAATTATTTGGCTCTCCATTTAATTTTGCTATTTAATTTATATGATGGTATCTTTGCATCAATTTGACATGTCATCATGTGATTGAGCATTGCACCTTGTGTTCGTGTGATTTATTTGTTCTTATGTTATTTTTGGGTATCGATAGATTCCGGAGTCGAGGGTCTCTCTACCTACCCTGACGAGCCGTACTACACGCCCCGGCAGCAAGGCAAGAGATAACCTAACCTTCTTGGCATCTAGCATCCTATGATTTTATCAACTTATTTTATCCACCATAATATTGCATGCGATTCAAATGACCTTTTTTTATCAAGACATAGAGTATCCTATGAATGCATTTTTTCCCCCGAGCCAATCACATGTATCCTATGAACCTTAGTGTTGATGTGTTGGCCGAAAACAAGAATATAATTGTTGTATTTGTATGCTTAGCTATGCTTAGTCAAATGCTAGCAATGTCCGTTGTTTAATTCCATAATTGTTGATGTTGATGGAATGTTTCGGACATGGTGGATGTGTGGGGTGTTTAATTAAAATGCTAAGAAGGCTTGGGTGAGTTGTCATCGGGGATGGTGTTTTGCCTCACTCTTGCCCCTAGGTGCGAGTTATTGTCTCTAGACTCAAGATCGAGCGTGCTGCCATTGGTGGGTGTATGGGCGCCTTATTGACCAAATAATTTGTGAGGGGCTTGTCAAGGGTCCTCTAGTTTGATATTTCCATTTGCGCGTGAGTGTGTGGGTGGAAAAAGGAAAGAGGATGGTGGTGTTTAGGATGTGGCCGCGGGGCAGGGCGTTGGAGGCGCTGAACCTGTCCTTCCGCACACTGATGGTCCTTGAGTAAGCCTCATGCATTGTAAAGGTCTAACCGCGCCCGCTCACCGGTCTTCCCCGGAAGAGGGCCAATTAGGTGAGCCGGATGGTACCAATGAGAAAAATAGTACACCCCTGCAGGGTATAATCTTTTTGAAAAGCCGTGTCCGCGGTTATGGACGACTTGGGAACGGATATACGAGACCATAGAGAACCTTAACCTAATTGATATGGCAGCTAAAGGTTGCATAACCAACGTGTGATAAAGGTTCATTTCCTCGAGGGTGATTCGAGGGGGTACCTTTGGTGGAGATGAGTGGGTTTGGCTACAAGTAGGTTCGATGAGAATCGAAGATGAGAAGTTTACTCTCTTACCCCCTTTATGAAAAATATTCTGAGTAGACGGTGCCATGTGTCATTTATGTCTTGTTTGTGAAAATTAGCTTTATGCAAAAATAACTATATATACAGCTTTAGAGCCTCCGTTAGTCATTGGGTCTATATCACCCTACTAAACTTGCGAGTACGTCATACTTAGTCTCTCTTTGCTGCCTTTATGACTTTGTTTCAGAGGAGGATGACACCGAGCAGCTAGGTGGGTTCTTCGTGGACGTCGACTAGTAGTCCGGGGTTCCCAGGTGGCAGCTTAGGACCGTGGAGCAAGCTGGCTGGGTTTATTTATGTGTAGGCCTCTTAGGCCCTATATTTGGATCTTGTTGTATTACACAACACTACTTCGCTTCCGCTTGATGTATTGTTGGATCTGTGATCCTTTTGTGTGTAATATTTGTAAATTTCTCATATATGAGTTGCTATATGAGTTTTGTGTCGTAAAGTCTGCAATGTGCCAGTTTGTTACACAAGTCTTGATCTCTCAACTATACATGATAGCGATGTTTGAGCTTATGGCATGATCGAGGTTTTGTGTGCCGATGATCCATTCCGAGCACACCTACCAATGAGTTTTGGCCTGGGATTGGTAAACCCAGTAACCCTCGATTGTGTAGCATGACCGGTTGCACAACGCTTCACTGTATAGTTCTGGGTTCGGGGCGCTACAGCTGGCGAACCGCATGTTCGCTAGTGATAGCCAAAATTGGTTCACCAGTGATGGGCATTTTCCTACTAGTGACGGTCTCGTTTTTCCATGCGTTTGTTTGTGGTTGCTTTGGAATGGTTCGGCCCACCATGGCAAATATGCTGCCCAGATGCTGCATCACATAGCCCGGCAAAATCGGCCGAACCGTTTTGCCCACGTTTTGTTAATTACATATACCACTACTAATCGTCAGCTAATCTCAACCTTAGCACATGACCGGACGGCCGGCGAGCATACGACCACAGCAGATCGGCAGGAGGCGCACATATGGCCGAGCAGAGCTGCGCTAAGCGGAGTAGCCGGCTCAAGTTCCGCTCAAGGTCAGCCACGAGGTGCTGGGGCTGGGCATGGACACGGTGGTAGGGAAAAGACGGCGGCGCCGGCGAGCGTCTCAGCCGGCGGCGTCTGCGCGTGTCTGGAACGGCCAAACAGCGGCGGCTTCCTCGCGCGTCTCGGCCGGCGGCGTCCGTGCGCGTCTCGGCCGCCGGCGTCCATGTGCATCTCGTCCGGCGTCGACGTCCGTGCGCGTCTCGGCCGGCGGCGTCCATGCTGTCTTCGCCGGCGTTTACGCGTGTCTCAGTCACGGACGGCGTGTGCGTGCGTCTCGTCCGGCGGCGGCGTCCGCGCGCGTCTCAGCTGACGGTGCGTGCATCTCGACGATGGCAGCGCGCACCTCGACGGAGTCGAGCGTCTCGGACGATGGCGCGTGCGTCTCGACGGCGACGTCGCGCATCTCGACGGCATCGAGCATCTCGAACGATGGCTCGTGCGTCTCGACAGCGGCAGCGTGCATCTCGACGGCGGCAGCGTGCATCTCGACGGCGTCGAGTGTCTCGGACGGCGGCGCGTGCGTCTCGACGGCGGCGGCGCGCATCTCGACGGCAGCAGCGCACGCGTCTTGGCTGACAGCGGCGTGTATCTTGGCGTGCGCATCTTGGCAGCGGCGACGCGCGTCTTGGCTTCTCGGCTGGCGGCATCCGTCTGGTCTAGCGTGCGTGTCCCCATTTTTTGTTAAAGCTTAATTAATTGTCTGGGCCGGTCCATCCATCTCTAGACCAAACAAAACACCCAAAGTGAATTAGGAACCATCCCACCCCAATAATCTTGGCCGGTCCATCCCACCCTTCTCAATCCACGCACCAAACACACGCAATCTCCTAGCGATGCCTCCAAGGAAGCCACGACATAGAGATGCCGCCACCACCCGGACCGGCAGAGCAGACCATGGTTTTTTTCCGGAGCAAGAATGTGTGCGAACGAGGAGGAGTCACAACATCGTCTGCAAGGAGGAAACAATGCCCATGGTCGTCTTCGGCGTCGTCGGCTTTAGATTTCACTCGGCCCATCGCCCACACTCCCGCGTCTAGGGCCACCGGCTACAACCTCCATGGCTCCACCGCGAGGTACACCATGACTGCATAAGCTCCTCTAGACCTGGATGCATGAAGGTATCTCGTCGTCGTCCTCCTTTACCATCCTCACGGCTAAGGAACACGACCAATGTTGCCGCCACGTGACTTGCCGAAGAGACGCATGTGCGTTTGCCATCCAGATCCGCCGCTCTGGCATTCTACACCCTGCGCAAGAGAAGCGCCCAAGGAGAGCGGGGGCTCGCCATCACCTTCATGGACAGCGGCCCAATCTTCCCCGACGGCGGCGGTGAGGGGAGTAGAGATTTGGTGCTCCTGAGCTCCAGTGATAAAAAATTTAAAACAAATATTTATGAGTTTAAAAATATTATGAAAAAAATCATGTATGTTGTCGGGATATATATCAAATAGGGGTACATCGACATGTACATATTTCAGTATACCAGGGTGGCCCACTGAAAGTAATGCTGGCAGGCTTACCGGGCGGCTCAGTATGCTGAAGCAGAAGGACAAGACCCAGCCGGCTAAGGAGGATCCAAGACGATGGCCCATAAACCATCTGACTTGGTGCATAAGACGAAGACAACGAAGCCGTGTTAGTCTAGGACTTCTATTACCTTAGTCGGTATACTTTTCTTTTAAGCCTTAGGTCTGGCCGCTTTTATAAGCCGGCCTACGGGAGCCTTAGGGCAGAGACAGCCTTGTAGCCTACAATCTAGACAACATGTAGATACACACAACATTATTGTAATCGGCTCATATTCTATTATAGTGATTTATAGCAGCACGTACGATCATGCCACCGTCGTGTGATCTCAAGCTGGGTAAAGTGTGTGTAATTCCGTCACCGGAGTCCCGCTACGTTCTTCCCCATCTTCTCTCTACCGTCGGCGTATGGCACCCCAGTTAGCGATACCTCGACAATTGGCTCACACTGTGGGGCGAGAGGCGTCAAGGCGACGATCTGAACGGGATCCTTCAGCATCATCATTATAACCGGCCAAATTGCATAGAGCAGATGATCCAATTCGACGTGTTCAACGTCGACATCATCAGTCAGATTGCATCTGACCGGCTTATCAATTTAGACGTGATCAACATCGTCATTGCTGACGAGATCACATCTAGACGGTCGATCCGCTTTGGGCACGCAGAGGTTCATCATCAATAGAGGCGGCGACATTGTGACCGCTCCAGGCTGCGCAACTCGATTCGGCTGGATCTCGCGCACAAAGCTCCCATCGTGATGCACTGGGAATTGGCAGCAAAGCTGTCCCTCACCGTCACGTCGCGATCAGATGGCAGAGTTGCCGTCCACCATGTGGAAGCACATCGGGAGCGAGTCTGCTTCTATCCAGATAAGAAAAATCCGATCCAGCTACTTTCACAGCTGAGTCGTTCACTCGTTCCGATGGATTAGCTGGCTCCCGTACGTACTGCAGAGGAACAAGTCCAGAGGCCAGTTAACTCAAAGCTAGCAACTCACGACCGTTTGCTTGCTCCAAATTCTATGTATCAGATCATGAAGAGCACTAGGTGAGGATAATCCACAAATCAAGACAATTAGTGCATGGATTTTCGGCCGGAGCCCTAATAACATGCATGACAATCTACATGGCGAGTAGCAGTTCACGTATAATGAAGCCAGATGACAATTCATGTCCGAATTTTGGCGTACTTATCATTGCGTTTCGGGTTAATCGCTAACACGGCAAGACGTATAAAATTATCGTCGTGTTCAACTTAAATTGCTAACAGGACATGATTTCTTTTCGGCGTAATTATCGTCCAGCTTAATTGCTAGCAGGACATGACGCCTTTTCGGCATATCTATCGTCGCGTTCCAGCTTAATCACTGACGCGACAAGACGCTTTTTCGGTGTAATTATCATGGTGTCCAGCTTAATTCCAAATAAGACATGACGCCTTTTTGGCGTACCCGTCGTCGCGTTCCGGCTTAGATGCTAGCGCTGCATGACGCCTTTACGGCGTATTCATCGTCGCTATTCCGGCTTACGCGCGAACGTGTCACGATTGGAAATTTTTTTTTTGCCGGCTTGTTGGTTCGTCGTCAGTTTTATCGTGGGCGTCATCAACAACACGGCACGGACGACACGCCTTTCCGGCATACACATCATTGTTTTTTTCGACTTAATTCGCCGTCGTCACGGGCCGGCTTAATTGCCTTCGCAGCCTACTCATCGCCGCATCCCGACCTACATGTCATCAATGCCAAGAGCACCAAAAAAGCTAAGGTTTTTTTGTCAGCAATTCTCTCATAAACATTACATATGGTCATGAAATAAATTCTGGCTCACTCTTTTCTTATATCATGCCGTCTTTATTTTCCGATGATCATATTTTCTAATCTATCAATGTTAACCCGAATTTGCTTCATGCTAGTGGTTAAGTTTCTGATGCTTTTGGCCATGTCGCCTTACAAAACTAATATTTTGTCCGCCTAAAACTATTCATCTGATCGCTTATGTGCTAGGTCGTCTAAGTAGGTGCTTTCGCACGAAAGGCCGGCGCTTGTTCTGGGTTTAAAAAGCTTGGTATTGCGGCCTGTTGCCCAACAAGATGTTTTCGTGCTGAAGGTTTTGCTAACACACGAAATATTGCTAAAGTGCATAAGCTAGAAAACTTAAGGGTGGACCGCAGATAATCTGCAATCCAAAGTTTTTGCTTAAAAAACTGTCGGTTTAGGCCTTACAACTGTTCAACTTACATAAAAAGTACAAGTTAATGCAGCTATTGTCTATTATGTAGGTGTTTTGGTTGCCGCTTCACCAAGGCCGTCACTTGCAAGTCGACTCATTGTCGGCCACCTCCTGGGTTTTAAACAGATTGGCATCCCTGTTACCCGGCGAGATGTTCTCATCAAGCCCCATGCCGCCTTATTTCATAGGCCGACATGAGCCTCAGGGGCTACAGTCCGTCAAAACTTATAGTTTTTATGGATAGCTCGGGGCCTGCGTCGAGTCTTATGCCGTCTTAATTAATAAACCGACATGAGCCTCGGGGGCTGCAATCGTTTTATCTACAACGCCGCAAATCTGCTAAGCATCAAGCCGACTTTCAAGTACACCGATTCGACGCTCGGGGGCTACAGCCATCGGATTTACTGAGTCTAATGCCGCCTTACGTCGTAAGCCGACATGATCCTCGGGGGCTACATCCACAACATGGAGTTTTTTTTCATCGAGCGTTTGGAATAAACTCGGTTCCGATACATGCAAATTGATTGTGTTCCCAATGGACATTAAAGCCGGCACCAGCGGGCACAACTCAATTATGAAAGCAGACCGGACACAGTCTACTTCAGAAGCGTGGAAATCGGACGGGTTCCACTGGACACAAACCGGCACGATAAAAAATCGATCAGCCCATACGTCCTGGTCAAACATCTTAATCGGCAATTAAGACGGTCGCAGTTTGGCATTACATGTCGGATAATTTTCTTCGGCAAAACTTCAAGTTCTACAACTGCCTAACCAAGACAAAACTAACAAAGGCGAAACTACTTCAAACCCGTCGAAGAAGCCGGCCGCTGGAGAACTCAAAACTTTCGGGGGCTGATACGTCTCCAACGTATCTATAATTTTTGATGTTCCATGCTTGATTATATATCAGTGCCACATATTTTTATAATGTTTTTATATCATTTTGGCATGATTTATGCAACTCACCAATTAACAAGATGCCCAGTGCCAGCTCCTGTTTTCTGCTGTCTTTTTGTTTCAGAAAAGTTGTTCTGTGAAGTTTCTCGGAACGCACTGAAAATTTACGTGATTTATTTCCAAGTTGAAACAAAGACGGAACCCGAAGGACGCCCGGAGGGGAGGCTCCCAGCCTCCAGATGCCCTCCAGGCGCGGCCCCACCCTAGGCCGCACCTGGGGCCCACCTGGAGCCCTCATTCGTCGCCTCGAGTCGCCTCTTCGCCTATAAATTGGTCTTCGCCCCGAAAACCCTAAATATCCCGATCATATTTTCCAGAAGACGTCCGAGGCCGCCGCCATCTCCAACCCTAGTTCGGGAGGGTTCTACAGATCTTCCCGGCACCCTGCCGGAGAGGGGAATCGACACCGGAGGCATCTACACCACCATGCATGCCTCCGGAGTGATGCGTGAGTAGTCCACCACGGGACTACGGGTCCATAGCAGTAGCTAGATGGTTGTCTCTCCTCCTTGTACTCCATTGCTTAGATCTTGGGAGTTGCCTATCATGATCAAGATCGTATTATCTGTAACTGCTTCATGATGGTGTTTGCATGGATCCGATGAATTGTGGAAGTCATTACTTTTGTTCATCTATGTGTTGTGTTTTATCTATAATCTTGCATGCTCTCCGATGCTAGTGGATGCTTTGGCCAAGTAATTATTAGTGTTGTATGAGGGAGTATTTAAGCTAGATAGTGGCTTCATGCCTCTCTTGTCTGAGCTCGGGTTGACAGAAACGATTAAGACGAGAGATGTTAACAGCGGTGTGATTTACTTGTGTTATTTACATTGCTTACATTATGCACTTTGCTTATCGCAATGATTTGTTGCTTGCAACTTAATACTTTTGGGTGACATGCTGGATAGCGACCCCGGAGTGGATTATTAGGCATAGATGCAGTTGGATAACGATCTATGTATTTTGATGTAATGCCCATATTAGATGAAACGGTGAACTATATTGTTTTATGATTGCCTTGTTGTGCGCCCACAATTCTGTCAATTGCCATATTGTAATTTGTTTACCCATCATGTATATCTTTTGCAGAGACACCGCAAGTGAACTGTGGACCCCAGTCCTATTTTCCTACATTGTTTATAACCGTTTTAATAGCTTTCATCATCATTTTCTCATGGTCATAATTCACTCTCTTCATATTTTACATCTGCATAATTAATCCTTTGCGTTCGGCAACCCGGAGAGATTGACAACCTCTCTGTTTCGTTGGGGCAAATACTTGTTTGTGATTGTGTGCAGGTTCGCGTTGATCTATAAGCGCCAGAGTAGATTGACACCTCGCCAAGCCTTCTCCAAGTGCTACTGGATTCGATAACCTTGATTTTGTAATAAAGGGAAAACTGCTGCTACACTGCATCATACCTTCCTCTTGGGGTTCCCAGCGAACGTGTGATCCACACCATCAAGCCTGTTTTCTGGCGCCGTTGTCGGGGACTTGGAAGCTTCTGCTAGGGGAGTTTCACACATCCTTTCACTTTACTTTGTTATTGTCTTGCTTAGTATGTTTTTTGTTAGTCCTGTTTTGCCTTTCGTTTGCTCTAAAACTGAAAAACACAAAAAAATTAAAATTCCAGCACCTTGTTTGTTTGGTTTTGTCCTGTTATTATGTCTTGTTCTTTAGTTGCTATCAATGGTTACTTTGTTTGAGACTAGATCTTATTGGCAAGGTGGTTTCACAGAGGAACAAAAGGAATATTATAAGGAATACCGCTTGTCTGAAAAAGGGAAACACTTATGGGCACAAATAAATAAATTGAATAGTCTTGCTGAAAACTTTTGCTCTACATATGATGAATCCTGGTGCCTTCATGAATCTTTTGCTGTAGGAGGCATAAACACCTCCCTTTCCAATGTGATTATAATGATAATGAAATATTGGCTTCTTATGCTAAAGGAAACTATGATTTTGATAATCTTGAACAAATTGAAGAATTTGTTGTTTTTATGGGTGCCTATGAAATTACTTCTGTGCTTAAGGATATCGATGATGCTTCTTACAAATCTGAAAATTTTGTTATACTTGGATATTGTCTTGAGTATTATAATGATAATCCTTATATTACTGAATTTCTTGAGAGAACTTATCCTCCAAAAGAAGAGATTGTTGCCTTGCAGGAAACCATGGAAGAAGAAATTGCTGAAACTGAAAGCTCATTGGATGAAAAAGAGGAAGAGAGTGACGAACAAAAGGAGGAAGAATGGAGTAGCTACCCCTTCACACCTTCTAATGATAGTAACTCCTCAACTCTTACACTATTTATTTTCCCTCCATGCTTGCCAAAGGAGGATGAATGTTATGTTCCTATGGATTCTCTTGAAATATCCCTATTTGAGGGAATTAATGCTTGCTACACTTATGACCACGATTCCCCTATTAAACATCACCCAAAACACAACCAAACCAAAAAGAAACAGAAGGTAGAAATAAAATGGGATACAGTTGTTTATGATGACTTATGCTATGAAGTCTATGATGGTCATGTGTTACTTGATGATATTAATTATAATACTACTGAAAATTATTATGAGAGAGGGAAATATGTTACTATGATTCCTATCATTATGAAAGTTTTGAGGTTGCTCTTGTTCTACTTTTATATGCTGGTTGCTTTATGCCTCAATGATTATTATAAGGAAGAGTTTTCTCTCTTTATGTTGAAAGTTTTATTTTACCTTCCTATGCTTATCACTATGTTCTTCATGGATTTATTTGATTACAAGATTCCTATGCATAGGAAGTGGGTTAGGCTTAAATGTGTTTGATATTTGCTTCTTGATGCTCTCTTTTATTTCAACTCTTATTCTTATGAGAGCCTCATTAAAATTATTGCGCCTAGCTAAAAGGCGTTACAGAAAAGTGTTTTTGGTTTCTTTGAGTTTTGGGTGATGTTACTTCTGTAACAACTCCTTGTATCTTTTTTTTTTGGTTTTTGGTGCCAAGAATAGGCTCTAAAGAGAGGAAGACTAATTTGTGAGTTTCCTGTCCAGAAACATATTTCTGTTCTTCACTGAAAATCCAAAAATTCACAGAACGTCATCTGTGGCTGCAAATGTTTTACAGCAAGCATCAAGATTTTGTCTACCTTTCTCTAGTTTTAAGTTTATTATTTAAGGTCCAGAAGTGTCCCAAAAAAATTCATCTTTACAGTCTGTTCTGTTTTTGACAGATTATGTCCTTAGTTTTACATTGCTTCCGGGCAGAGTGAGGCTTTTTCAAAGCTAGAACTTTACTTAGACCTTTGTGACAGTAGCTAATGTTGTAAAAAAATAAGTTCATGATATGTGCTTTGGAACTGAAGGAAGATTTTGTTTTTGTGGACTAACCCCTCTAATGAAGTTGCTATAAGTTTTGTGTGAAGAAAGTTTTCAAATATCCAAATGCGAGGTGATGAAGGAAGATCAAGAAGGGATAAACGCCTAAGCTTGGGGAGGCTCCCCATGGACCCTCCTCTGAAATATTCAAGAAGACACAAGCGTCGAAGCTTGGGGATGCCCAAGGCATCCCCTTCTTGATCAACAATCATCGGTTTCTCTCATGGTACTATATTTTTATTCCTTTATACATTATGTGCTGTTCTTGGAGCGTCAGTTTGTTTTTATTTTAAATTTGTTTATGCTTAGTTTTCTGGTCTTTGCAATAATTTGGATACATGCATGCTTGTTTGGGAGAGAGATACGCTCCGCTTTTTCATTATACACTCATGTTTGTCACTTATATGTGTTAAGTGTTTAGCCTTTGTTATTTTGCTTACAGTTCTTGTTTTCAAGCATTTCTTGTTCAGAGTTGTTAGCTTTTATAGTTAGGAAGTATTGCCCTTGTTGTTTCACCCTTTTAGTTTTGTTTCAAATAAGTTTATTGGTGTTTGGTTAAGTGGAAATTATCATGTAGGAAGTGTAAAAAGTGCTGCTTAATCTTGTAGATCATTATCTTGAATCTTTGATACTGGTCAATAAGTAGATTAATACTTAAACTTGTGGATCATCTAGTAAGAATAGATTAGTAAAGAACTACTGTAAAGATTTAAAATTGTGGTGCTTGTCCTGCTTGGTAGCTCTCAAAGTCTAGATATTCTTTTTGCAAAGAGTTGGTTTGGCTAACAAGGTAGATGGTGTGAAATCCAGTGGTTATGCATGATGTATATCTGTAGTCATTCATTGAACCAAGTTGATGTTATGTGTTTGCTTGATATCCTGCTAAGCCCAAAATTCCGTACTGAGAGGGAATACTTCTCATGCACCCAAATCCCTGAGTCAAATATCTTTACCATTAGTGTCCACCATACCTACCTACATGTGGTATTTCCCTGCCACTACAAGTAAAATTTTCATGTGGTATCCTTAAAACTTTCAAAATTCTCCTTTTTGTGCCTCTGTTTTTAGGCTCATGAGGAAGCAGTAGGAAGCTAGATATAACCTGTGATAAGCAAGGTCATTTCCCCCATTTCACCCGGTGTTGATGGTTCACGTCCTCACTTGAATTTACCCGAGAGCGGCTTAAACAAAATATAAATATAACTCACCATTCTCCTCCGAACAATGAAAACCTGAGAAATCAGTCAAACATTGGATAGTGGTGAAACCAAGGAGAAAAGAGGAGCGACCTCATTCCTCAAAAACCAGCTGCTCTCAAAAGTCTAAAAGCCTTGCTTGAAATGGGGGACTAGCTACTTTCTTTACTGTGAAGTCGTTGACGAAAGCATGCATGTCTCAAAACTGTTTTACTTCTGTCAAAAAAATCAAAAAAATAATAAAAAGCTCTAGCACATGACTAATCCCTGCTTCCCTCTGCGAAGGGCCTTTCTTTTACTTTTATGTTGAGTCAGTTTTCCTCTTCCTTCTTAACCCCCTCAAGCAATCACTTGGTATCAACTTTGGTTCATGTTTTACTTCATGTTATCTTTGTGTCTAACTGTGAAAACTTTGTATTGACTTATCTTGAAATAAACAAGTTGTAAGTTGAAGCTTTTTGCTGAAAACTTAAATTTTCCTTTGTATTGGCCAAACTCCTTTGTTGAACTAATATTGCTTTGTGAGATATCAATCATTGTCAAGTGTTATACTTTTAAATCTCCAAGGTACTCTTTTCTAGTAAATTCTTGCTTAGATGTTACACCTGGTTAATCATTGTTTGTTTCATTCAATGAACCTTTGGTTTGGATCAAATTCAGTTCATATGCTTTACATGATTACATGATCAAGATTGTGTTGGTAGCATGTCACTTCAAAAATTATTTTGTTATCAGTTACCTACTCGAGGACGAGTAGGAGTTAAGCTTGGGGATGCTGATGTTCCATGCTTGATTATATATCAGTGCCACATGTTTTTATAATGTTTTATATCATTTTGGCATGATTTATGGAACTAACCTATTAACAAGATGCCCAGTGCCAGTTCCTGTTTTCTGCTGTCTTTTTATTTCAGAAAAGTTGTTCTGTGAGGTTTCTCAGAACGCGCTGAAAATTTACGCGATTTATTTCCAAGTTGAAACAAATACGGAACCCGAAGAACACACGGAGGGAAGGCTACCATCCTCCAGACGCCCTCCAGGCACGGCCCCACCCTAGGTCGTGCCTGGGGCCCACCTGGAGCCCTCCTTCGTCGCCTCGAGTCGCCTCTTCGCCTATAAATTGGTCTTCGCCCCGAAAACCCTAAATACCCCGATCATATTTTGCCAAAGACGTCTGAGGCCGCCGCCATCTCCAACCCTAGTTCGGCAGGGTTCTGCAGCTTTTCTGGCACCCTGCCGGAGAGGGGAATCGACATCAGAGGCATCTACACCACCATGCCTGCCTCCGGATTGATGCGTGAGTAGTCCACCACGGGACTACGGGACCATAACGGTAGCTAGATGGTTGTGTCTCCTCCTTGTACTCCATTGCTTAGATCTTGTGAGCTGCCTATCATGATCAAGATCATATTATCTGTAACAGCTACATGATTGTGTTTGCATTGATCTGATGAATTGTGGAAGTTATTACTATTGTTCATCTATGTGTTGTGTTTTATCTATGATCTTGCATGCTCTCCGATGCTAGTGGATACTTTGGCCAACTGATTATTAGTGTTGTATGAGGGAGTATTCATGCTAGATAGTGGGTTCATGCCTCTCTTGTTTGAGCTCGGGTTGACAGAAACGATTAAGACGAGAGATGTGTTGTTGCCACCAGGGAGAAAATAGCGGTGTGATTTCCTTGTGTTATTTACATTGCTTACATTATGCACTTTCCTTATTGCAATGATCTGTTGCTTGCAACTTAGTACTTTTGGGTGACATGCAGGATAGTGATCCCAGAGTGGATTATTAGTCATAGATGTTGTTGGATAACGGTCTATGTATTTTTACGTAATGCCCATATTAGATGAAACGGTGAACTATATTGTTTTGTGATAGCCTTGTTGTGCGCCCACAATTCTGTCAATTGCCATGCTGTAATTTGTTTACCCATCATGTATATCTTCTAGAGAGACACCGCTAGTGAACTGTGAACCCCGGTCCTATTTTCCTCCATTGTTTACAACCGTTTTAATAACTTTTGATCATCATTTGCTCGCTGATCATAATTTAATGTCTTAATATTTTACATCTGCACAATTAATCCTTTGTGTTCGGCAAGCCGGAGAGATTGACAACCTCTCTGTTTCGTTGGAGCAAAGTACTTGTTTGTGATTGTGTGCAGGTCCGCGTTGATCTATAAGCGCCAGAGTAGATTGACACCTCGCTAAGCCTTCTCCAAGTCCTACTTGATTCGATAACCTTGGTTTTGTAATCAAGGGAAAACTGCTGCTACGCTGCATCATACCTTACTCTTGGGTTCCTAGCGAACGTGTGATCCACGCCATCAGATGCTAATGTCGGGGATATACCAAATAGGGGTATCATCGAGATGTACATATTCCAGTATACCAGGATGGTCCACTGGTGCTAATGCCGGTAGACTTACCGGGCGGCCTAGTATGCTGAAGCACAAGGACAAGGCTTAGCCGGCTAAGGAGGATACAAGATGAAGGCCCATAAACCATCCAACTTGGTGCACAAGACGAAGACAACGAATCCGTGTTAGTTTAGGACTCCTATTACCTTAGTCGTTGCACTTTCCTTTTAATCCCTTGGTCCGGCCGTCTTTATAAGCCGACCTACGGGAGCCTTAGGGCAGAGATAATCTCATACTCTAGACTACATCTAGATATACACAACATCAATATAATCGGTTCATATTGCCTTATATTGATTTATATCAGCACGTAGGATCACATCACGTCATGTGATCTGAAGCTGGGTAAACTGTGTGTAATCCCGTCATCGGAGTCCCGCTACGTTCTTCCCCACGTCTTCTCTCTACCGTCGGCGTATGCATATGGCACCCCAGTCCTCTCTACATATGTAGTCAATGGTGTGTGTGTCACAAACGTGTAATAATTAAGTTCAACTACTTTATATTTCGAGCTACATAAAAATCACAAAAGTGTGATCTGGGTATGCATGTTTTTAAATCTCTAGGAAAATTTTAGAAAAAGGGCGCCCTTCGTAGGAGGTCGCGCGACATTGTTTCTGGTGCTTCCACGTGTTGCACTGGCGTGCGTTCTTCTATTTCCGCGCGCGTCGTCTGCTCGCCATGTGTTGGCCCGTGGTGCATCGCTCGTTCGCTGGTATGGTATGGTGTGTGTGTGGCTAGCTCATTCTCTTTTTGTTTTCCAATTCGAAGACAAAAAATACAATATCTTGCAAACCGAGTTTCGAAATCACGATCGGTTTTCACGGCTGCACTAGTCGCGTCGAGATCTTCAAAACTAGATCCCATATTGATATGTTTCGACAAACTTTTTTTTGCACTGCCCGGATTTTATAGTTTGCACTGCCTAGTCTGTTTTTTAGAATGCAGTGGAAAGCCTTCTCTTTTTGTAGTGCACTGCCTCGGATGGGGTAGTGCACTGCCTTCTCTTTTTCTCTTTTAGTAGTGCACTGACTCGGACGGGGCGGTGCACTGCCTGCACTGCCTTCGGTTGCGCAGTGCAATGCTTGCACTGCCTTCAGTAGGGCAGTGCACTGTCTTCGGTTGCGCGGTGCACTGCCTGCACTGCCTTCGGTTGCGTAGTGCAATGCTTGCACTGCCTTCGGTTGCGCGGTGCACTGCCTGCACTGCCTTCGGTTGCGCAGTGCACAGCTTGCACTACCTTCGGTAGGGCAGTACACTGCTTTTGGTTGCGCAGTGCACTGCCTGCACTGCATTTGGTTGGGTAGTGCACTGCCTTCGATGGAGCGTTGCACTGGCTAAATGTGACCAAGCCCGCAGCACACGTAACGACAGATTCATCGACAAAATATTAGGGACAACGACCTTTGCACCGCCTTCAAGAATTTTATAAATATTTTTTCTCTTTTTTACGCACTAAGCTAAGCATACAAGCAGGTAGCTGGATCGATTGAGCTAGCTAGCTCATGTATAAGGACGGAGTGATTCGCGCGCGCTCGCGGCCGGCTTGCTCCTACCGCGACACGTTTCGTACGCGCGACCGCTGGGCTTCCCGCGCGAGGGCGCCCTTTTCCTTAACGCTCTCAAATCTCGAAATTTTATCAGATTTATTATTTTTATATTGATCTCAAAATACAAAGTATTTGAAGTTAATAATTTGCGTATTTGTGGGATACATCATTAGCTATATCATTGTTTTTTCATAATTTTTTAAAACTCATAAATATTTTTTCAATTTTTAAGAGTACCGGATCACTGGACATCATTTTTTTCTGGGAACGGAGGTCTCCAAGTACGGACTACGAGTGTCGTTCAAAACAAGCTAGTGAGTAGTGAGCCAGACGCACCGTGTTTGTTTTTCTTTACTAGATCATGTAGGCGCGCGTTGTCGCGCCCGTCCTTTAGAAAATAGATTGTTAGTGATGTTGTTGATGCACATAAAATACTGTCAAAAGATTGTTGTATGTTGTTAAGGAGTATTAGTATTGGTATAAGTCTCTAGGAATCCGTATCTGTCTAGATTACTATACTTGCATCTCAAGTTAGATGTACTATATATTGTGGCATTTGACCCCCTGATAATAAAAGTTGCATATTCATAACATGGAACCAAAACCAGGTTTTAGGGTTTTTTTTTCTTCGTTCGGAAGCCCGCAACTCGTCCTCGATGGATTTTGTGGTTCCACTACATCCCCATGTCCCTATAATATATGGATGCATTTGACAAATCATTTGGTTGAAGAACCGAGAAACGACAAACTACAGTAAGGCCTCTCTAGATCATCGATGGTTAGAATTGCTACACTTGTCTATTTAAAGCTATAATGGTAGAGGTTGATGAATTGTCATCAAATAGTATGCGAATCAATCGAAATATAAGATATTTTTGTTAAGCTAAAATAGCAAGCCAAAACATCTTATATTCTAAAATAGAGGTAGTAACTATATACTACAAAACAAGTAATAACAGAATGTTGGCAATAATTTTTTTTGTCTAATACATATGCAACTTTTGACTATCTTTGGCGAGTACAAGGACAACAATAATAAGATACTTACTTATAGCAGGGAACCAAAATAAAATAATTGTAGCAGAGACAAACATCGATCACCAGCCTCTCATATGATCCTGATGAATTATTTATAGAGCTTCAAAGAGGGGAAGGGTGAAAATAACATTACAATATGGAAGAGAACTGAAATATTGACATATCTGTGGTCCTGCACTCTTTGTGAAAATTTTAGATCTTTCCATGTTGCAGAAAATGGTAGTACGGTAACCAGAACTACCAAAAAAGTCGTGCGCATGAGTTTAGTTCATAGACATAAACTTTAAGCACCAGTACTCATTGAGATACTTTTGCTCTACATCGGCTATACCTAACCGTGTACATGAGTTCAGTTCATAGTGATGAATTCATAAAAGTTAGTTCAGGTTCAGCAATCAAGTACTCTATGTATATTTATATAAATTCTCATCATTATATTGTAAAAATAGACAGACATGGCGACAGGCGCCATCACGATCCTAGGGACACAAAATTCATGAAATAAATACGCATCAGGGTTACTTTTTGTTTCACGAAATTCACAGCAGGTTGGGCTGAGCCTAACCATCATTGAGACAAATAAAATCAACTTTTTATGCATGGAACGTTGAACAAATAATTTTACAGAAAATATTTGATCTGAATTTAGCCATCGGTACATCTTAGTACACTGGATCTGAATTTATTCAGCCCCAACTCTTTAAATGATGCCCTCTCATTCCTCCATGCTCATCTCCATCTGCTAGTGGGTAGTATCTCACTATGCAGATCAGATATTAGTGAAACCATTCCATACAGTCACTAAAGAACGAATAAATTATACACGGAAGAACCTAGATCGTTGTATTATGACTCAAAATCAAGCGTGTGTTGAAGTAACTATCCGCACTTCGTAAAAAAATGCAAAAGAGCTTACTTGCTGCAAGATTTTGCAGTCCACATCCCTCCATGGCCATCAGGCACCGGACCATGGTGCTACGGCTCTTCACCGAGCAGACATGACTATGAGCACTTCATAAATTCAACCGAACTCCAATATTTAACGGATCGAGAAGAGTTAAACCTGGGTGAACACAACCTGCAAAACTTTGTTTGGGATTTTAGAAACAGTGACAATTGATATGTAGATAATGGAGATTTCGCAGGAGAGAAAATCAACCTAGTAGAACACCACTGGATCTGGAAGTTGTGCCCAAGTTGAAATAGTATGGAGAGAATTTGCGACAACAAATTTTATAGGATCAGGAGGAGACATTAAGGATAGTAACGTACTGGAAACCATTAGGGATAGTAACGTAATGAAAATCATTAGGGATTGCAGTAACTGAAAATTAAGATAGCCATCATTGAGAAGGGGAGGCGAGCACCCGACCGCTTCAGCTCCTGAAGGCTGCATCAGAGAATGATGCCCCGCTCCATGGACCCGCTCGCATCCGATCGAGAACAAGTCAAACGAGCTCGGGCGCCCGGCCGCACCGCTGGATAGTGCCGCTCTCCGCATCGCCTGGCTTCTTCTCCCATGCTGGTTCGCGTCGGAGCCTGCTATCATTAATTTTTTTCTTGATCTAAATCCTCATCGCTAGAGAATAAATATCGGCCTGCAGTATTGTTTGCTATGAGCTCGGTCCAGAACGAGACGTTTAGTGGGTTTCGGGGGCCCAATATACCAGAGTTGGTCAATTTGATACACAGAGAAGCTTCCCCTAGGAATAGATGGGCCAATGCGTGATTCTGAAAAAATCGGACGACCGGAAACAGAGAAGCAAAGTGATCTAACGGCCAAAAATACTCAGTTCAGAGGGATCGTGAGAGAGGTCCTGTTTATGCCGGTTATAATATCCCTAATTACTAGGATCGATTGTATCATAGACGGACGGAGCTTGTTTGACTTTTTTCTGTCACTTTGCTAATTAAGGACGGCATCACATCACCGACCAAATTCAAAATGAAATGCTTCTTTAGCAAAGTGACAGCATGCATCCCCTACTAATGCAGGGTGCTCCACTAAGTTAATTAGCAGACTTGTGGACGCGTACCAGATGTCAACCAGCTGGAGGGAAGATCGATCGAGCAATGAGCAGCGGATTGTTTACTATATAATAGTTGTAAACCTACTGGTCTGAGGTCACGCCACGTGCACCATTTTGGTCGGTCACGTTTTGTTTCATGGTGGTTCTTCGGTCGACTGTGCTAGTACATGCCAACGTGTCAGATTATTTTAGCACGAAAGTAGTGTGTACGTACATAGAGTTTACACGTGCATGAAACACACTACCAGGTCAGCAAAGCACGATCTTGAAGTATCTTCCTGCTACTCATGGGTCGTGGCCGAAAGGCGAAGGAAAAAAATGACAAAGATAGTCTGTCCAATCGGTAAAATCTCTGTCCCCATACGAAGATATCAAGTACACTTGTCATACGCAACAAGTCAATATCGAGGGTACGTAATCTGAGATATCACATGTGAGATACTGCTTTATCACATAGTAAACCATCTTATATATATGGCAGTGACCATACGCAAGAACCAATCAACTAGATCTCCAAAAAAGAAAAAACGACCAATATCTCTGGCCGGTGCGCACAGCTCAGAAGACCAGGTTAATTTTTCCAACTTGATCAGCAGGGACTAGTACTTGTTAATGGGCCTTCGGCCCAAACCCCAAATAAAATTCTGAAATTCTCATGACTCACTCATGTATGCAAGGGAGTTTAGTCCCACAGTGCTAGTTGGATAAGAGTTGCACCACCTTATAAAGTGAGCTCTTCTACCATTACTAAGTGAGTGAGAAGAGGAGTGCCACACGCGCGCTCCTCCTCCGCCGCCCGCCTCGTCACGACGCGCCGCGCCGCGCCGCGCCGCGCCGGGTTTCGGAAATGAGTCGAGCCGAGGATTAAGCTATGCATGTTGTCTACCCGACTCGAGCGTGCAATTACTCCCATGTCTACACGACCCGACTATCTAGTCTGACAAACGTCTACCCTTGCTGCGCCACACAACATATGGTTTCACACCGTTCCAGAACATTGCGCCGCCGCTTAATTTTTCTCCATCCCGCTTCCGGCGTGCAGCGCTAGACGGGACAGTAGGCCTACGAAACCCCGCCTCTTGTGATTCTATACGAGAGAGGGGCGATCAGTTTTTTGGGAGAGCGCACTCGCGTGACTACTGGCAATGACTACTTCTCCGATCTCGGCAACCTCTTCATCGACGACATGGGCGACAACGGGGACGACAGCGGTTCCAATCCCGCTGCAATGTACGTAACTCAACTCTCTCTATTCGAAATCCTACTACGTTTCTATTCCTAGGCATATGTTGTAGATTGGATCTGTTTTATCTACTGTATTGGTAGATCACATGCTTAGTTTACTAATCATTGTTCCAACCATGCATGAATAGTTTTCTATTTTCGTGAATTGTATCATATGTTAAATTGCTCATATATTGAACACATTACACTACAAAAGCGACTATATCATCCCCATGGTGAATCACATGAATCACAGAAACAAATGAATACTTTTTTTGCGGGTAAAATAGGAACTTTATTCAACAGGCGGAGTTACAATGCGGTCGTGATCAGGCAACTGAAGAATAGCTTGAGGTCCCGACCCCAACCAAGTAGCAATACAGGCGCTCGGTCCGTGCAAAGTTTTCATGTGTTCTATGAATTCGGTTGAACCCCGTTTCGTCGGAAGAAAGTACACATTAGTACATCGCAGCGATGTTGACATCAAGATATGCAAATTTTTAATGTGGGATTTGTTAATCCATTTATCGGGGAAAAGTACTCCCTCGTCTAAAAAAGATATGTATTCTTTATCTAAATTTAAATATATCTAGATATTATTTAGTGTCTAGTACATTTAAATTTCGACAATAAATGATTTTTTTTTTTAGGACAGAGTTAGTAGTACTAGTACCTCCGTTTTCAACAACACGTTTTGGTAGGCTGGTTGGTATTTCGTACTATCAGCACTACGCGCTCAACCACCTTATCGACAATTTCTACTATTCCCGGCCACTACGAGGCGCCGGTGATCGGACGCGTCGCCGTCATATGGGCTCGCGATGGCGACGAACTTGCCCGCGACGGCCACGCGAGAACCCGCGCTGCTTGGCGTCACCTGCTCCTCTAGATGCGGCCGGGGGGCACATCACATCACATCCGGCCGCGCGCGGATGCGGCTGAAACGGCGCCGCAAAATGGCGGCACACGTTTGTGCCGGCTCACCAGCTAGCTGTCCCAGCCGTGTTCCCGCGAGTGCTACGCGTCTCCTCAGATAACGCTGTAGCGGGTGGATACCGTGCGCCTGTGTGAGTGTGACCCACTATACCTGCATGTTATCTTTTGCCAACCACCGCCCACTGGGTAGTACTAGTCGAAGTGATCTTGTCGACATGTAGCCAACTAGGATAGGATAATCAGATTTTTCCTTCTGACGTTAGATGATCAGATTTCTTGTACCGCACGATGTGATCATCTGGACATACGAGTGTGTTAGGCACCGGGGAGACCCGCGTGGTTCTCCTCTGCCGGCATGAGGGAAAATCTGAATCGTCGTCACGGTCAGCACAATTAACTAGGGTTCTGTCCTCCTTCGGGGCGGCGGCCCTCTTGCTTAACGAGGAGGGCTCCGCGACGGCTAGGATGGCGCTGAGGGTCAGGCATGGCGATGTCCCAACCGCCTTCTCAGCGACGTATGTCCTTTGAACCATGGCAGAGGGGTGTAGAGGAGATCTCGGCATGGCGCGCGGCGCAGCTCCATGTGTTCGCCCGAAGCGCAATGATTGGGGGAGGGGGGAGGGAGGGCATGAAGGCGGCTGTCGGGGAATACCAGATCGGAGCTGTGAATTGTCACCGCGACACCGCCGCATGTTGAGGATGGTGGCGTCTGATCTATCAGTTTGTCGCCTGGTCGTGGGGCCATGTCGAGACGGATCGAGGCTTCCACCTGGGTATGGCCGCGGTGTTCGCGGTGGGGCTGTTGCGTGGCGGCGGCGCGGGAGTTTGTTGTTTGGGGCGGTGTCCTTGGATTTTAACGGCGGCAGAATCATGATCCTGTGGATGATGCGATGGCCAGATATTAGTTATGGTGATGGTATCTATTGATGACGGTATGAGACATTCTCTTCTGTGACCGTGGAGTTCCGAGGCCGACGGCGGAATGACGCCCACTCCACTTTGAGACCAGGTTCGATTCGACTCATTAGGTGCTACGCATGACGGCTTAGGTTGAGATGTCAAGTCATACCTGGTCAGCGGTGTCTATGCGCGACGTCTCCTTCGCCGGTGTCAGGTCATGCCTATTACAGCTCGATCGGAGTTGGTACGATAGTGGCTGGAGGCGTGGCGGTATGGGACGTCAGCGACTTCCAGTTTCTCCTAAAGTGACATCTGGTTAGCGATGAGTCGTTGGTCGGTCAAATAATGATGGTAGAAGCGTCAACATCAAGTTTGCACATCTCGGTGGAGGCAGTTGATTGGGATGTGGCAATGTCGACGCGCGATTGTGTTGTGCCCTACCTGACGGTGTTGGCTCAAAGATCATCTTTGGGGTTGAAAACATTGAGCTTGACCTACGGTTGGACTCTATCATCGTCGACGTTCGGTCATTTCTACTTGAAGGCTTTGCCTCAGAGTGTGTTTTATTTTTCTTGTTTATGTATTTTTTCATTGGGTTAGTGGTAGTCTGATGAAGTTACTGCCGCAAGGCAGAGGCCGATGATTATCCTGCTTTTCCCAAAAAAAATCAAAGAGTAGATTTTAGTGATAAAGAAGACGTTTCCACTACCCTGTCCACATCCACCGATAACAAAAAGAACAACATAAATCCTGCAGATATCGAGTACACATAATTTTACACTAGTACTTCCTCTGTTCCATAATGTAAGCCCTTTTTAGAAGGCTAAAACAGCTTGCTAAAAGGGTTACATTGTAGAACATAGAGAGAGTAAATGTTTAGTTGTACATGTGTACATAGATTTTTTTTTCCAAATTAATAGGGCATGGTAGTTGCCGTTGAAACAAAAGATTTTTTTTCATAATAGTAGACCTACCATAGCATTTTCCATGATGCCCCATCCGGAAGAAGAAGGGGGGTCCGTCATGTCGGCCTTGTGCTGTCAGTACTCAGTGCACTTGAGTTTTTGAGTCAGAGGCCATAACCGCCGGAGTGTTTTGGATGATGTCGAGGTATTGGTACTACCGGCCACATGACGGCCTGTTAGGTATATCCCCAATAGAGGATCCTCACCATGAGCAGCCGTGTTGACCGTTGTAGCAAAACCATGCCCAAAAATCACCGTCAAGGGTCACATATTGGTGAAGGAGCTCGTTAAAGGATCGAAGAGGTCGACTAGAGGGGGTTAAGTGAATAGGCGACTAGAAGTCTAATATTTTCTTATCAAATTAGAGATTAACACAAATATTAGTTCCCTAGATTATGCAATTAGATGAGCAACATATATTACGACAAGGATACAATCTGGCATACAAGACAAATAAACATACATAGTTAGATACGAGTAAGTAACGGGTTTGAAAAATAACCATACAATGAACATGATGATTTATCCTGAAATTCTCTTCCCAAGAGAATGTAGTCTTCATTTCAAAATAAGGGTAGACACAATGATCCCCAATAGGCACATTGACTAACCTTATTCCTCTCGAGCCTCCACCAAAATAGATTTCCTCGATCCACCATGCGATGACCTTGAAGGTGGCAACCAAAACCTTTATAAATAAGGCGTTGGGGCTATCTCCACAACTTAATTGGATGATCTCAACAATATCCCAGAGCTCCTCACACCAAGGCCGAGATCGAAGACACCTCTTCCGTATAGGGTTACATGAATCCAACAGTAACAAGATCTCCAAATGATTAGTAGGTTGGAATCAGCTTCCTTTGGTGTAACCCTAGATGTTTGGGGAAATGAAGTGGGAGATCTATAGGAGTCTCAAGTTTTAGAAAAATGGAGGAAAGATGAATGAAGTCATCACCTTCTTTGGAGAAGTGGGATGCAATTATAGAGCCCCTCTAATACAACTATTATGCTTTTGAAATGACCTACCCGGATTATCCGGATAACATATGAATTATTCGGGATATGGATTATTCAGGTCCACATCTGGGCTTTGGTCTCGAGACATTCGAGAGTTGTGCCTTCGCACGGTTAAAGGTACCGTCCTCTCTAGAGCAAACCCTAAAAGCTGGATTTATATCAGTAGGAAAATACTTTTTACCTCGGTAGGAAACCATTTAGGGAGGAAAATCCGCTTTTAGCTCGACAGTTAAAGACGAAGCATTGGTGATTGGGCATGGTGGGGTGATGGCAAAGGGGGACCACACGTCATGTATCTAAGAAGCGGGATTTGAGAGAAACCAACCGGCAGCGACGTTGATCCATATTAGCGAAAGGTGGGGTCTGTATTAACGCTCAATCTAATGTAGAGTATTTTAGATTCCATCGTTCTTTTGGCCTCGGTGATATGTGATTATACCCACCCATACTGCACTATCATTGATCATTTAGTGAATGTAGCACGCAACCTAACTTTGAGAAACTTCATTATCATGTATGCCTTATTGTGCGTTTGACCGTGTTGCCCTCCTTACGCGCACTTCTTTGGCCCACCAATCCTTCTGCCCTTTTTTGTTATGTAATCTCACAAACCTTCCGTAGCTCAAACATGATAGTTCTTACCATTGGAAAGTGTGTGAACAAGCTACGTGCTCCCACAGTTCCGTGTAAGCCACTTTTCTATTGAAATGCACCTCTACCGTGCCATCAAACAATCTGCCTAACCACGACACCCCATGTGGGGGTGCAAAGAAGGTCTAGAGTATCAATAAAGTAATAAAAAAACACGTTCGACCAAAATACGTCATCCGTATGATATTTCTTGAAATGAAATCTCCAGTTATATCTTTATAGTTCATCTTCTGAAAGAGATCATTCTCAAGCGCCATTGTCACCAATTTGTTGACCTTTTATTGTCCAATAGTAGAACATCTGTAGGATTCAATAACTTTAGTTTAGAAAAGCTCATTTCGAATATGCAACAATAACATTAATGGTTAATAAAAATGTTATATGCAGTAATAACAACAACATAAAAGGAGCATTTCTCTAAGTGCCCATAGATTTCTCAAGAAATCATGAACAACAAAAACCCATAACACAGTATCCTCAAGATTAACACAAGCATCCATCAAACTCTTATCATCCAAGGATTGCAACATATCTGAAGTAAACAAGAAATCAAAAGTTCTTTCATACCCTCGATGTAGTTCAAATCTCCTGATACGTGAAGCTATAGCTTGATTGATAATGGGTATGAATAATTGACCATAAATGACTCATCCGTACATTCTGAATGCGTAGATGCATCATTTGCACCCTCATCAAATCGACTTATTCTTTTCATTTTACGCCGAGTGTGGAACACTAGATGAATATCCATCTCCGTTGCAATTTCTTTTATAGGTTCCAATGCTTTTAAAAAGCAACTTTCTCTATTCTTAGTGAAAAAAGGAAATAAGCCATTGTACATATTCCATTGCTATATCAGTAATCATACCATTTGATGGTAGTTCTTAGTTATCAAATTAATAGAAGATACTATTTCATACCAAATGACTACACACTACAAATTTCAAAGTCATCAAGTTTATTTTTTTTCCAGTAATTCAGCTCTACTACTTGTTAATAGATCCTTACCACTTTCAACCACTTCTTGAAAAACCTCTCTTATTATTGGAATCTGAAGCATTACATATTTACCACTATCAATACGTCTACAAAGTACATGATAATGACTCGGGATCCAATCTTGTTATATTATCTTAAAAAAAAATCACCTCTTAGTTGAATTAGAAAATGCTATTTATGCACTGGATAACTCCAAAATAATCAGTTGATGTATGACAATTATTTTCCATATCAAATAGTTTCAAATTAAATCTACAACTACTAGAAGGATGGATAAAAATCTCTTGGATTTATATCCAAAAGTATGTTTGTACTCCTTGATGGTTTGCTTTCATATTCTTATCCTATCACATTGTCTATGTTAGGTTCAATATTCTTCGATATCTCGTGTAGAACATCAAATAATCCATGCCCAATGGTGCCATTCACATTAAAAAAAACTAAGAATAATTGTTCAATGGAAACGGAACGTGAAGATTCGCCAACATACCTTACTACACAATACATCTGTTCTTGGTGGCTTGAATCCCGAGCATACATTTCCAATTATTTCAAATCTGAATGAGGCCGGGAACCTCCCGGCGGCGCTATAGCGTGGACGACTGGAATTGAGCCTTGGAGAGGCGGGGACATCAACGATGAACTGCGAGTGGGCGAAATTTCAGTCTCGCCAAGTTTTGGGAAATTCTTGATGTACTGAAATCCCCTCAACCCAAAGTACAAATTTTTATTATGGGGCAACATTTTTGGGTACACTAAAAAACTATAGGGGGCATTTTGAGTATCCGCTACACACAGTCTTTTACCCATACTGAAAACTAGCAGTTTTTTTGGTATGTCCCCTTTTGAATATCACCTATCGTTTCCCTAAGGTTCTAATCTATTTGAATTAGAAGATTAATGCATTTGTTAACATTTGAGGTCAGTGTTGATTTGGAACTCAACAATGTTTTTGTTAGAGTCAGGGATGGCATGGAGACGCAAGAGTTTAAGCATACTAGATAGGATGATCTTTAAGTACCTTGATGTAACTTGTAGTTTCATCAGGGTGCTTCCTTGTTCATATATATTTCACTACCTTTGGTCGTACATATTTTATTTGACTAATCACTAAAATCAGATCATTCACTAAAAAAATTCACTTGTAAACTATAAATTATTTATTTATAAGGCGACACCCCTCAACATTTGTAAACCTCTTGGGTTCATGAGATTATAAAAGGTCGAAAACAGGAGAAATGTAGGATTGTGATAGCATGCAGAATGGAACCTAATAGACATGAATCTTTAATTGAATCTATTTGGTTGCACCACATGAAACACCCTAAAATTTGTCTTAACGAATAGGTGTACATTAGTGTTTTCATTGGAACCAAGAAAGTTTTTCTTGAGGATAAACTCTAGCAGAAATATTCTTATAGGAAAAGTATGTTTTCCATTCCGACCAGCCAAACAAGCTTTATAGGAAAAACTTCTAATGGATAAATCCTCCACAACTTCGGTGAAATTTATTTGAGTGAAAGAGGCATTGATTCTTTATCAAACGAACATTTCATATTTATAGATTTTCAAAATATATGCAACATGCAAATGAGCAACTCGATAGTTTCACATTTCTACGCCTAGAGTTTTACACCTTTTTTGGTCCCTCTAATTTGGATAATGTTCAATGTTGTCGATTTAGAAATGAATTTCTCTGTCATGTTAGAAATAGCAAATCCATGACAGTGAAATCATTATTGCGTCAGAAATAGCAAATCTTGGTGCCTCCGCAAAGTTTAACTTAGCTCTTGCTACCGGAATCAACCTTCGTTGTTTGGCTCGTGTTTTGGTTTCCTCGTCTCCAGGCCTGCTCGTCTCCTATATTTAGTTGGCCAATGAAGAGAGAAAAGGGAAATTTCTGCAGTCAAGAAAAGCTCTAAGGGGAGGCGATCGGGAGGCTCCTACCCATCTAGGGTTCCGTCCCTTTCACCGGCAACGCTGTCGGTCCGCTTCGCCTTCGGAGGGTTTAAGGCCTTCGAGGTGTGGCGGACCATGGCTCCTCTTCGGCAGGAGGATTTCTGTTTTTTTTAGTTTGTTTCTCAGTGTCTTATTCGGGATTGTGAGACGGCGGCTACATCCAGAAGTTAGAATAAGGTCCTCCCCGCCCTATCCTCACTTCGGTGGTGCATCTAGTGCCGACGGAGGGCGCGTAGAGTTTTTTATCTGACGGATCTCCGGGGATCCAGTCGGTTTTCGTGTTCGTTGGTGTGATTTCAGGTCTGTGTTTTTTTTATCTACGAGTCTCATCTTTGACGATGGTTGCTGCTCTGGTGCGCTGGTCCTTTGTGGCCTTAGCACGACGATTTTCTGTTTTCTACTACAACAAGCTCTACATCTACTGCCACAAGTTTTGCCCGGCATCGATGATGGAGGGGCGAGGACAGCGGCGCGCCTTCATCTCGTGCCAGTGTTGTGGAGTCGTCGCTAGGCGTCTAATGAGTTATTTATATATTTTTTTATTACGTTTTGGACTCTTTTTTGGACTCGTTGTACTATTATGGATGATTATCAATAGATCAGTGAAACTTTTCGCAATTTTTTTTCTAAAAAAAAGCTCGAAGGGATTCCACAACTGTGAATTCTACTGGACTCAGTTAGCTAGCATCTTGTTGGTGGCTAGTCAAGGATGGATCCTCGCATCTACAGTACTAAACTGAGTCAAACATGACTATGTGCCTGCCGAAATTTCAGTTGTGCGTTAAGCGTTATGTCTTGGCAATACAAACAGTGCTGAGTAAGAACCTTGGAAACTGTGGAGGAATTCCAATTTCATTTCGAAGAAACAATTTTCCTAGTGATATCTCCTCTTTTGCTATGTACACTACTGACGCATCACCAATCTCGGGTCACACAGAAACGCTATCTGAAGTCTGAATTCGGAGGGGAAGCGCGCTTGATCTTCACCTGGAGCCCACCGCTGATGGAAGCGGTGAGCCCCGGCACAAACTTGGGCGCGCAGCCACTGCGCCCATTGTCCCCGACCACCTCCACGTCGAACGCCCGCACCACGGCCACGCTGACCGCCTTCATCTCGGTGACGGCGAGCTCCTTGCCCAGGCACACGCGGAGGCCGCCCTGGAACACCGGGTACTTGTACAGGCTCACCGGCGCGAACGAACCACCGGGGCCGGTGAGCCACCGGTCCGGGCGGAACACCTCGTAGTCGGTGCCCCAGATGCTCGGCATGCGTCCCATGGCGTACGGATGGTACATCACGCGCGACTCGCCCTCCACGTAGGTGCCGTCCGGGAGAACGTCGGCGGCGGCGCAGAACTTGGAGTCGAACTGCACCGGCGGGAACAGCCTCATGTTCTCATACAGCACCGCATGGGTGTACTTAAGGCTCTTTAGGTGCTCGTAGCCGTAGGTGGACGGTTTGTCGCCGCCGGCCTCCGCGCGAACGGCGGCCGCGACCTCAGGATTCTGGGACAGGTGTATGAAGAGCATTGTGAGCGCGGAGGCCACCGTGTCCCGCCCGGCGAGGAGGAAGCTGACCACGATGTCGCGGAGGTACTTGTCGTCCATGGCATGCACGTCTCCGTCCGAGGCCATGAACCTGGACAGGAGATCGTGGCTGTTTTCGAAGCCCAGCTTCCGGCGCTGCAGAATCATCGCCGCCGCGAGGTCGTCCACTAGCTTGATCGCCTTCTTGAGCTCCCTCTCGGACCCAATGTTGAGCATCCGCTTCATCTTCCACACCAAAGGGGAAGCCGCCGCGCCCCGCATCGCGGAGAGCCGCGACGCGGTGTCGAACGCGTTGGCTAGGTCCGACATGGGCATGTCGGCCTCGAGGCAGCCCGGGTCCAGCCCGAAGGAGACCTTGCAGATGGTGTCGAAAGCGAACCGCCGGAACACGTCCTGGAGGTCGACCACCTTGCCCATGTCGGCGGCGTCGGCCAGGAGCGGCATGAGGCGGGTCTCCACCTCCTGGGCGACGATCTTATAGGCGTAGGAGCGCACGTTGACGCTGCCGAGCTCAAGGCTGGCCATCTTGCGCTGGTGGCGCCACGCGTCGCCGTCGACGTTGAAGATGCCGCCGCCGAGGAGGTCGCCGAGGAGCGCGGCGAAGGGCTTGCCCTTGGGGAAGTTGTCGAAGTTTATCTTGAGCATGTACTCGACGTTGTCGGGGTTAGCGGTGACGGTGCAGCCGAGGACGTGGATGTGGACGGTGCCCGTCGGCGACTCGCGCAGCAGGTGCGCGTACCAGTCGCCGAGGTTGGTGAAGTCCCTCGCCCACGACCCCGTGAGGTACGCCCGGCACACATGGCAGCTGCACCACGGCCATCGGCGCACGAGCAGGAGCACCGCGGCGAGCGCCACCAAGGAGATGGACAAGCCGAAGAATAGCAACCCTGCGCACCGCGCGCCCCATGACAACTCCATGGCATCCATTGCTCTTCGATTACTGGCTAACGAAAACTAAGTGGGGACGGAAATGTCGAGCTGGTTCGAGATCGAGGGAGAAGATGAGGAAAATGTGAGCTTGGTGTGGGAGAGTCAAGGGGGGCTGTCTATATATAATGTGGGTGGACGGGCGAAGAAGCACATGGAGCACGTGCGCTAATGCTTAAAACCACGTTCTCGCTAGCCGCTGCTTGTGAACTTTTTCGTGCACACAGCTCATGCCTGGTCATTTATTTAGCACTCTGAGTGACAGCTGGGTCCCCATCGGATCGTGTATGACAGTTGGGCCCGTGTGTACATGATGAAGAGATATTTTGAGAGATGCGTTTTGATACCTGAGCTCCTGATATTTGAAAAAAAATTAAATTTTTTCAAAAAATAGTAAAATATTATAAAAAATATAATTATTTTTGGAGACAAACATATATAAGTTTTTATCATCCGTGCGAAGTTTCGGAACCAAAAGATATTTTATGTGCAATGTGCAAAAAAGACAAAACCAGTGTTTTCAAAATTGTATTTTTAGATCGCATTTTGGCTACTGATTTTGTCTTTTCGGCACAAAGCACATAAAATGTCTTTTGATTCCAAAACTATGCACGGAGGATGAAAACTTATATATGTTTGTCTCCAAAAAAAATTCTCCCATCTTTTTTGCATTCATCCTCATGTTATATCCCTTATTTATATTGTCAGTCCCTTCCTTTTGGATTGTAGTATTTACATGTCCGTGCAACAAATAGTTTTATTTTGGAAAAAGTGGTCCGGGCCTCTTTTTTTCATACTGCAATATTAGTTTCTCAAAATACTGAAGTATATAAAATCATATATTTATTGGACCCAAACGCCTTAAAGTATTTAATACTTCAATATAAACTGAAGTATTCTCAAAATACTTTTAGAAAACATAGCTCCCAAAGGGACCCTAATCCTTGTTGCTCATTTTTATTTTGTCAATTTTCCATGCATTATGTAATTTATTTTATTTTATGTATTGTGTATTTGTGTTACTCCGGAAAGAGTAGTGTACACCACAAGTGTTGTGCCGGCTTCACTATATTGCTATATTTGGTTGCTCACTAGGAAAAAAATTCATGTTAGGATATATCCTCATATGTGCTATGTGGAGAGGCTTGAAACCTTTCAAGTAGTCCCGACATGTTCACCATGCAATCTTAGGACATGTCGCACTTGGGCATGAGGTAAGGAGAATATTAGGTCTCTCATCTAACAGCCACCAAGAGAAATGATAGAAACTAAAGATTAGATTTCATTAGAGATGAAAAAGAAAAAACAAGAGGGAAAGTTTAAGAAATATGCTTACGATAAAGCAAAGGCATTTCCCAACGATGTGAAGTTTAGATCACCATCTTGTCTCCTTCGTACAGGCGTTCCACCATCGTTGCTGAGGTGGTTCCAATCCCTAGATCGTTTGATCCAAGTATGATGCATGAGAGCCTCTAGTGCTATTTAGAGAATAAGTTCTATCCCATGCATGATAATAGTTGAAGAAGCTTTAGGTTGCTTCAACCCATGCATTTGTTTTATCCTAATTTAGAAGGTTTTTACATTGCACAATCTAGCTTTTATGTGTTAATGTTGTTGCTTCACTTGTGGATGATATGAGATAGTATTTGTACTACATGCTTGCTATAATTAGCTAATACTTGTCCTAGGTGTTTGTTGAATCTACTCAGGACATGTCCTAAGGCCATTCAATGAGGTTGAACCAGTTCATACTCCACACATGTTGATGCATATATGTATTTCGTAATTAGCGGGAAAACTTTAGTTAGTGAACATAAGGCGTTTGAGTCGTATATCCAAGTCTTGCGTTATACCTTGTTATGTTACATGTGGTATGTGATCGATCTTTCTGTGTCACGGGAATGTTCTAGATCGATTTTGCATCCTTTCCTGCCTTTTCGAGTATATGCTCAGGGATCTAGGGTTGACATCTGCGGTATACTCTTTTGGACGGGGAGCTCCACGACGGGGCCTTCTATGCCCACGTGAGATCATTCCTTGCTACTCTTGTAGGAGGTGGTGGAATTCTTGATACTCTTGGAAGTGGTGGTGGGATTCTTGCTACTCTTCGAGGATCATGTTGACTTGATTCTCTTTTTTCAATGGATGCAACTGGTTCATAACACCAACAAGAAGTGCAGTCTTTGTCGTTAGCGCATCTGGAATCTCTAATGAAGTGTGGTCGGATCTTGCATCTCCTTTGTCATTGGCGCCAAATAATACATGTGAACACATTGTTTTCCATATAGGATATGCTTGGGATTGGTCATTGGTGGAGATGGGTCGGACATGACAACACTTCTAGTTTGATGTCACAGAGTTTTAAAGAGATGAAGTATCTTGTGTTGTAATCGAGCGTAATGATATCGTATTGAAGTATTGGAACATGCACCAAAATTTCCTCCCAGCCAGTCTCAATGCTATCCACCTCTCCATGTTCGCCTATAAAGGAAGCGAGTCGGTTTCTCTCGCGACTCAATTGGGTATGTTGTATCGTCTGCAGCCACTAGCTTATATACATGGCACACATAATTAAACTTTCATTGAGTTTGCACATGTGATACAAACGATTTTGGTTATGAAATGTAATTGATGGTAATTTGCACGCAAATATTCACAAAGTGGCGAAGTTATACAAGACTATAGTTGATGTTACATGATTCATCGGCAGAGCTACGTGTACACTTACTCGTTGGGACTCCATGCGCAAAGTAAGAGCTTCTTCCCACACTAAGATGACCCGGACTTGATTATCGATCATAGGGACCTCATGATGTCTCATCATTCCACCATAAGGAATACCTACAAAAGAAGAATAAATTGGTTTGTGTCCCCAACTCAACCATGGTGGTTGTCAGACAAAATGGTGTATTAGAACGATATGAAAACAAAGTAAACAAAAGAAATGACGCTAGAAAGAGCTATTCACGTGGAATCTTAGATGACAAATGTAAATGTAATAGATATTTTTTACTTTTTAGAATATTTAATTGCGAAAATGTAAGGTTGTGAAGTAACGTGAAAGTGTTCTTATGATAAATAGTGAACCGAGATTCATGGGTTCACTTGACCTCTCTCATAAACATGGTGACACAAAATAAGCACTTCTAGACAAGATAAATATTTTTCCATTTTATATTGTAGTGCTTGATTCATATTAATATGTGCATCACATCTTAATGTAGAGATGATATAACACATCTCTCTAATACTCCTCCAAACAAGTGGGTTGTTCACATGCTCAGAATTAAGTGACTACACTATTATGGGATGGCACAAAGTATTACCTTATGTGGTGACATGATGTTGGACGATCTCGTGCACTAGCTCGAACAAGCGAGACTGCACTTTTTGTCACTAGACGGATATATAGCACATTTCATCCATTTGTTCCTATTGAGGTTGAGATAGAAAGGTAAACAAACATAGTAGTTCTCAATTTTTTATTTGTAATAGTCCAGTTGCTTATTACAAATCTACTTCATCTAACACATATGTTCCCTCTCTCGCGTCGTAGCATACTAGTTTAGTCAGAACATGTATATAAGCATGTAATAAATAATATGAATGTACAAATACATAAAACATGCAGTAAATCGTATCTCATATCAAAAGATCCAACAAAGTGCAATACAAATATGACCATATTCACGTAGGGTATCTCATATGGTTCTTGACATGATAATACATATATATATATATATATATATATATAGAGAGAGAGAGAGAGAGAGAGAGAGAGATCAAGCTACTGCCACAAAATTATAGACCCGAGGTTAATTGTCCCCTTCTAATCATGAGGACGATGGTGAATACATTGGGGGAGATTAGAGGTGCAATCAGTGCTGACTCCGACAGTGGTTTCCCCTCAAATCTTCATTGGTAGTGAAGTTTATTTCTGTTGTTTTGGTATCTTGGTTGCGGCGTCGCCTCTCTCTGGAAGTCCCGAAGTGGGAAATATATTCGTTTGACGTAAATGCAGTCCGTTGTGAGAAAGAATCAAGACAAACAGATGACTAAGGGGTGAGATACCCCTCGACGCGCCTGGAGGAGGCTAACGCGCTGAGGGTGGGTCCCACCACCTTGGGCTACCTCTCATGAGCTTCTCCAAGTCTTCAATTTTCCAGAATACCGACGTTGCGAAAATTCACGACGTGTTTGAGGTCCAGAAGGTTTCTAAAACTCCAAGACACGAGAAATAAAGATTTCCTGCTCCCGATTGTTATAAACAAAATAAAGAGTTTTCATGGGAAATCCCATGAAACAATAGAAAATGGTGGTCACTCATGATATGATGCAAATATATGAGATATTAAAATAATAAAGTACAAAGTTCGTAGATTCGTTCCTGATGTATCAACATTCCCAAGTTTAATCTATGCTCGTCCCCGAGCATATATATGGTAACTAAGATGGACTTTGAAGTTTATTATCGTAGTTACAAAGTTTTATATGATCGTGACTACTCAATGCATAATGTTTCATTGCTAAGTAAAGAGCAACCAAAAAACATCACATTCTATTACAAATAACATGTTCTTCAAGAATGAAAAATAATAAGAAATCAAGCACTACATTACTTTTTTATGTACCATAATACAATGTCGAAAACTCGTGCAAGTGAAAGTTGTGCATGGTTTAAACCCATCCGATAAAACCATCTGTCTCAAATAGTCAAGTTGTTGGGTACAATGGTCATTCCTGCCCATAAAAGAATCTTCATAAGAAAAGCTCATGTAGAATAATTATTCCTAAGTCTTGATCAAGATAGAATCTTTAAGATACTTGCATCTCTTGACTCACATAGAAGTCATATGGAAGCATGGATTAAACATGTGCTAGAGCTTTTTTGAAACATAGAACATGAAAAATATTTTGGGAGGTGCAACTTATGCAACGGTTCATCATAATGTGAAGTTACATTGGCTCTATCATTAGCATCTTCAGGTCTACATTTTCTTCTTTTCATATATGTCATAATCATTGAATTTTTCATAAATAATAAAATAAAACTTAGGATTAACACTAGAATTAGAAAGTCTCATAACCCCTTTCCTGAACAAGCCAATACTAGGAAGAATTATGTACCAAGAGTTAAGACAATTGTAAAATCTCGTAAGAACATAGAGTTGAACATGTCTAGTGAGGAATTTCTTATTAATTTCATTCATCCTAAACCAAGCCTCCATCAAAGATCGTCCTGGGTTTTGCTTAAATGCGACTAATTTATCTTTAACAAGGTGAATATTTTTTGTTGCATATGTCATACTTATAAAAACTCCGCCTATGTTGTCTCAACATAGCCGGTCCCAAGCCCCGACAAAGGAGGAGGGTTGTGGTAGGCTTGGCGAGCCAACGTAAAAACTCAGCTACTCTTATGGAGATGAAACCCAAAAGAACCTCGTTGGGGCGTAACCCTCTTAGCGACGCGCCATATCGGAACCCGGGTGTGGTGTCAAATAGGCAAGGCCCGGGCCACCACCCCCTTGGTGGCGCGCCGTGTCTTGATCTGGATACGGTGTTAAGTGAGCAAGGATCGGGTCGCCGCATCCTTAGTGGCGCGCTACACCGACGCCCGGGTGTAGTGAAAACTGAGCAAGGGTCTTCGCACTTGACTCGACGAGTGCGGAGGATAAGGAAGATAGTCGAGCCTAGGAGGATCCGCTTAGGTAGCTGGAACGTAGGGTCCCTAACGGGTAAGTTACAGGAGTTATTTGATAGGGCGGTAAGGAGGCGTGTTGATGTCCTATGCGTCCAAGAGACCAAATGGAAGGGACAGAAGGCGAAGGAGGTGGAGGATACCGGCTTCAAGCTATGGTACACGGGGACAACTTCGAACAAAAATGGAGTAGGCATCTTGATCAACAAGAGCCTCAAGGATGGAGTGGTGGAAGTCAAGAGACAAGGGGACCGGATTATCCTAGTCAAGCTGGTTGTTGGGGATATCAGCGTGTATGCTCCGCAGGTAGGCCACAATGAGATCACCAAGAGATTGTTTTGGGAAGGCCTCGAGGACTTGGTTAGGGGGGTACCTATTGGTGAGAAGCTCTTCATAGGAGGAGACCTCAATGGCCACGTGGATACATCTAACATAGGTTTTGAAGGGGTGCATGGTGGCTTTGGCTATGGTATCCGGAACCAAGAAGGTGAAGACGTCTTAAGCTTCGCTTTAGCCTATGACATGGTCGTAGCTAACACCCTCTTTAGGAAGAGAGAATCCCACCTAGTGACTTTCAGTAGTGGGCAACACTCTAGCCAGATTGATTTTGTCCTCTCTAGAAGAGAAGACAGACGAGCTTGCCTTGATTGTAAGGTGATACCTGGAGAGAGTGTGGTCCCTCAACATAAGCTGGTGGTGGCTGACTTCCGCTTTCGGATTCGTATTCAGCGGGACAAGCACGCCATAGTCGCTAGAACGAAGTGGTGGAAGCTAAGGGGGGGAGCCAGCGCAGACTTTCAAGGAGAGGGTTATTAGGGAGGGCCCTTGGGAGGAAGGAGGCGATGCAAACATTATGTGGATGAGGATGGCGAGTTTCATTCGGAAGGTGGCTTCAGAGGAGTTTGGGGTGACCAGGGGAAGGAGAAGGGATGCTAAGGATACCTGGTGGTGGAACGTTGACGTTCAGAAGGATATTAAGGAGAAGAAGGACTGTTTCAGATGCTTATATCTGGACAGGAGTGCAGCCAACATGGAGAAGAACAAGGGGGCAAAGAAGGCCGCAAAGCGAGCGGTGAGCGAGGCAAGGGGTCGGGCGTATGAGGACCTCTACCAGCGTTTAAGCACGAAGGAAGGCAAAAGGGACATCTATAAGATGGCCAAGATTCGGGAGAGGAAGACGAGGGATGTCAACCAAGTCAAATGCATCAAGGATGGAGCAGATCAACTTCTCATGAAGGATGAAGAGATCAAGCATAGATGGCGAGAGTACTTCGACAACCTCTTCAATGGAGAGAATGAGAGCTCTACCTTCTAGCTAGACGACTCCGTTGATGATACCAGTAGACGCTTTGTCGGACGTATCCAGGAGTCCGAGGTCAGGGAGGCATTGATCAAGAGGATGAAAGGAGGAAAGGCGATGGGTCCTGATGGTATTCCCATTGAGGTGTGGAGAGGCCTCGGAGACATAGCGATAATATGGCTAACTAAGATTTTCTACCTCATTTTTCGGTCAAACAAGAAGTCCGAAGAATGGAGGAGGAGTACATTAGTTCCAATCTTCAAGAACAAGGGAGATGTTCAAAGTCACCGTGGAATCAAGCTGATGAGCCATACAATGAAGCTATGGGAGAGAGTCATTGAGCATCGCTTAAGAAGATTGACAAGTGTGACAAAAAATCAATTTGGTTTCATGCCTGGAAGGTCTACCATGGAAGCCATCTTCTTGATATGACAACTTATGGAGAGATATAGGGAGCAAAAGAAGGACCGCCATATGGTGTTCATTGAGTTGGAGAAGGCCTATGATAGGATACCACGGAATGTCATGTGGTGGGCCTTGGAGAAACACAAAGTCCCAACAAAGTACATCACCCTCATTAAGGATATGTACGATAATGTTGTGACAAGTGTTTGAACAAGTGATGGCGACACCAGTGACTTTCCGATTGAAATAGGACTGCACCAAGGTTCAACTTTGAGCCCTTATATTTTTACTTTGGTGATGGATGAGGTCACAGGGGATATACAAGGAGATATCCCATGGTGTATGCTCTTTGCGGATGATGTGGTGCTAGTCGATGATAGCCGAGCGGGGGTTAATAGAAAGTTAGAGTTGTGGAGGTGGACTCTGGAATCGAAAGGGTTTAGGCTTAGTAGAACTAAAACTGAGTACATGAGATGCAGTTTTAGTTCTACTATGCAGGAGGAGAAGGAAAAGGTTAGTCTTGATGGGCAGGTGGTACCTGAGAAAGACACATTTCAATATTTGGGGTCTATGTTGCAGAAGGATGGTGATATCGATGAAGATGTGAGCCATCGGATCAAGGCTAGTTGGATGAAGTGGCGCCAAGCTTCTGGCATCATCTGTGACAGGAGAGTGCCACAAAAGCGATGTTGTATGGCACATAATGTTGTCCAACCAAGAGGCGACATATCCAAAAACTAGGTGTAGCAGAGATGCACATGTTGAGATGGATATGTGGCCACACAAGAAAGGACCGGGTCCGGAATGATGATATACATGAAAGAGTTGGCGTAGCACCGATTGAAAAGAATCTTGTCCAACACCGTCTAAGATGGTTTGGACATATACAACGTAGGCCTCCAGAAGCGCCAGTGCATATCAGCAGGATAAAGCGGGCTGGAATGTTAAGAGGGGACGTGGTAGACCAAACTTGACATGGGAGGAGTCCGTTAAGAGAGACCTGAAGGATTGGAACGTCACCAAAGAACTAGACATGGATAGAGGTGTGTGGAAGTTAGCTATCCACGTGCTAGAACCATGACCTGGCTTCGAGATCTTATGGGTTTTAACTCTATCCTACCCCAACTTGTTTGGGACTAAAAGGCTTTGTTGTTGTTGTTGTTGTTGTTGTTGATATCATACTTATAAAACTAATGATCTACTATTTTCATGTGTGTTTGATATATAATAAATGTAAATGCAAAACTAAAAATAAGCTCCACTAAGTTTTTTATATTTCCAAATAAATAAACAAAAAACAACAAAAAAGAGAATTAAAACTATTTGCAAGATCTAACTTGAGAAGGTGAGATCAAAACAAAGCCAAATGCAGCAAAACGATGGATGGAAGGTACAACTGAGATCCCCAACAACAATGGTAGAAAGAGTTATTGATGAGAACAAGTTACGTCTACACCAACTTGTTTGGACTCCAAGCATAGAGTGTTGTAGAGAGTCGTCCCCCTCCCCCCCCCCCCCCCAACACACAAAATATGACTCGAGGTTTATTATTGATCACATGGATCTCCTAATATCTGCTCCTTCCTCTTCAAGCAACACCTACAAACCAAGAACAAGTTAACTTGTATCCTCAACCCAACAGTGGTGTTGCCAACATGGTATATTAGAATTAGATGAACACAATACAAATAAAAGAAACGATGAAATAGTTGTTGACATGAGATGTAAGATGAAAACTATAATTGTAAATTCAAGATGTTTTTGTATTTTCGGAATATTTAATTGCAGAAAATATAAGCGGCTGTGTTGTAATGTAAAAGCACATTATTATCATAAAAAGTGGACTAGGATTCATGCGTTCACTTGACCTCGCTCTCGTAAAATGGTGGCCCAAAATTATAAGAACTTTCGAAGAAGATAAATGCTATGCAAACTTTTATTTTAGGGTTTGATTCACATTCATATGGGCATCACGTCCTAATTTGGAGAGTCAGCAACACATTTCTCTAATACTCCTCCAAGCAAGTGGGTTGTTCGCATGCTCAGAAGTAAGTAACTACACTATTATGCGATGGCACAGAGTATTGTCTTGAGGGGTGGCATGATATTGTATGCTCTCACGCACTAGCTCAAAAAATGAGACCCTTTGTTGTCACTAGATGGTTATACATCACATCATATGCCCTTATCCCTAGTGAGGTAGAATAGAAAGTTAAAAACCATGCTTGCTCCCAAATTTTCTATAACTATCCACGTGCTTACAATAAGTCGAGTTCATCTAACAACATACTAAAATTTCACCACATAACTCGTCACATATCAAGAGATCCACCATGCATAGTGTAATAAAAAAATGACCAGTCATGTATGACATCTCATATGGTTCGAGACGTGATAGCACATAGAGAGATATAGATCCACAAACCCATTGTACAGAGATAGACTACTCCCTTCTAATCATGGCAACAATTGCGAAGACGTCCGAGAGGTAGGAGGTGCAACTGAGGGTGACTTCGGCAATAGTTTCCTTCCAATCTTTGTTGGTGACGGAGTTTCTATCTACTACTCATATTTTGATGGTGTCACCACCTTGATGGCTAGGGTGGTGCCTGAAATTCACGTTGGTTTCTCACCCCAAGAGGAAGGTGAATGATGTAGCAGAGCAACAAATTTCCCTCAGTAATGAACAAGGTTTATCGAACCAATAGGACTCCGGGGATCTCCAACAAGGTGCTTGAAGGCGTGGACCTGCACACAATACAAAAAATTCACTTTGCCCCAATGACAGGAAGGTTGTCAAGCTTCCTGGTCTTCTGAAAACAAAGAGATTAAATCTTATGGTGGAAAAGAGAAATATGAGTAAACGGACCAGCGAGCAATTGATGGTGGAAAGCAAGTAAACAAGATTGTAAACATGTAAAAACATGGTCCAGGGGGCATAGGTTCACAAATGGTGTCTCTCCAAAAGATAAAAGGCAAACATGCTGGGTGAATAAATTACAGTTGGGCAATTGATAGAATTGGAATAACAAACTAATTACGATAAGCAAAGTTCATGGAGATATTCATGTAGCCATTACGTCAAACATACATAGACCATAATCCAACTGCATTTATGACTAATAATCCAGATTGGGAGCGCTTCTATGCTTGCCTCCCGCTGGTATTAAGTTGCAATCAACAGACTATTGCATTAAGCACAATACATAATGTAAGCAACATTCATGATCACGAAGACATACACACCACCGTTTTACCCTTACTAGCAACAACACATCCTTGTCCTTAGACATTTCTGTCACTCGTGCCCAGGCATGGAGGAGGCATGAACTTACTATCTAGCACAAAACTCTCTCTTGGAGATCTAAGCAATCACTTGGCCAAAGTAACCACTAACATCGGAGAGCATGCAAGAACTTAAATAACACATATAATAGAAATGAACAATCTAATCATAACTTCACAATTCATCGGATTCCAGCAAACACAACATCTAGCATTATATAATATCGATCTTGATCATGTTAGGTAGCTCACAAGATCATAAAAATCTAAGCACAAGGAGAAGAGATAACCAACTAGCTACTTCCATGGACCCATAGTCCAAGGGTGAACTACCCACGCATCACCACGGAGGCAGCCATGGTGGTGAAGAGGCATCCGGTGGTGATCTTCCCTCTACCAGGGTGCCGGGAAGAGCTTCAGAACCCTCCCGAATTAGGGTTTCGAGATGATGGCGGCTTCGGGTACGTATCATGGAAAATAATGGCCACCCCTCGACTTTTAGGTCAAGGGGGATTTTATAGGCGAAGAGGCGACGAGAGGGGGGCACCAGGGGCCACAGGTGGCCAGTGGGCGTGGCCCCACCAGGATCCGCGCCGGGGAGTCGCCCTAGTCCCTATGTGGCCTCCTGGGTCGACCTCTGGACTCCGTCTTCGTCTCGTTCAATAAAAATTCTCCGTAAATTATGGTCCAGCTCCAAGGATTTTTCCTTAAGAGATTTTCTAAAACGTAAAAATAGCAAAAAACAGGAACTGACACTGAACATCTTGTCAATAGGTTAGTTCAATAAAATGCCCTAAAATAATATGAAAAGATGGTTGAAACATATAACGATGGTATAAAACAAGCATGGAACATTCAAAAATTATAGTTACGTTTGACACGTATCACACCTATATCTGAAGTCACGAATGGAGTCATGTATATAGTCGATTTTAGGTCAGTATCGAGTTCTGGGCGAAAGAATCAAAGCAAACGTAGGGCTGAGGGGTGAGGTTCCCACTCGACGCGTGATACGTGTCAAACGTATCTATAATTTTTTATTGATCCAAGCTAGTTTTGTGATGTTGTCACATGTTTTTATTATCAAATTAATCATTTTTATGCATTTTTTGGACTAACCAATTGACAAGATGCCTAGTGCCAGTTTCTTGTTTTTGCTGTTTTTGTATTTCAGAAAGTCCACCACAGGAAATATCGTCGGATTGAGCTGAAAATTTACGGAGATTGTTTATGCGACGGAAGACACCTGAGGACCAAAGGGGAGCCTGGGGGGCCACACAGGGGCCATGATACGTGTCAAACGTATCTATAATTTTTGAGTGATCCATGCTAGTTTTGTGATGTTGTCACATGTTTTTACTATCATATTACATCATTTTTATACATTTTGTCGGACTAACCTATTGACAAGATGCCCAGTGCCAGTTCCCTGTTTTTGTCATGTTTTTGTTGCAGAAAGTTACTTCTCGAAATATTCTCGAAATTGGACGAAAATTTACGGAGATTTTTTATTGAAGAAATGAGGAAGGGAGCCAGAAGGGCGAATCCAGGGGACCCACACAGGCCAGGGCGGCCCCCTGCCGCGGCCTAGGGCCCACCTGCGGGTGGGACCCGCCCCTGCCCTGTGGGGCACCCCTCGTCCGCCTCCGACGCCTATAAAATCACATCCGATGCAAAAACCCTAACCCCCGAAGGATTTTCCCAAATACGCAACAGAGCTCCACTGCCATCGCCGACAAGTTTCGGGGGTTCAGAAGGTCCTGTTCCGGCACCCTGCCGGGACGGGGATCGACCGTCGGGGCCATCACCATCAACACCGCTGCTTCCTGCGATGAGGAGGGAGTAGTCCCTCACCGGGGCTGAGGCTTATACAAGTAGCTATGTGGTTATCTCTCTCTCCCATGATGTGATCTTCGTTGTGATCATGAACTTTGTTCGTATAGTTGAATGCATGATGTTTCCCTATGTGTAATGGATATGATTTTGCTCAAGTGATGTTATTTAGTACAATTTCCGGAGTCACCGTTGTGATCACGGTATCTCGGTGACAGTGTGGGTGTCGTGTGTGACTCTATGGATAATAGATTGGAAGGATCTTCATCATGAGTTTGTTCTTTATTATTGGTGGATTGAAAAGATCATGAGGTTTCTTGATACTTGTGTTATTGAAGAAAGAGACTATTCAAGAAAAATGTTTTGGTGTTTGTTAGTACTATCTTTGGATGCGGATAGTGACAACATGAAGTGTCCATAGATGCGGAATACCAACTTTAAGGTGTGCTTTTCGTAGCCCTACGCAATTCTCATCCTATTTGATCCACGAAAAAATGATATCCGAGTAACGTCTACCATGCATGTGTTTTTGTTGAACTATTATGTGTTTAATTATGTTAATGATGTTGAGAGTAGTCACTAGTGAAAGTATGAAGCCTAGGCCTTGTTTCCAAGCATTGATACACCGTTTTTAGTCACTTTTGTCACTTGTTTGCTTGCTGCCATTTTTATTACAAAATCACCTTTTACCATCCATATCACTTGCATTTTACCATCTCTTCGCCGAACTAGTGCACCTATACAACTGACAATTGTATTAGGTGTGTTGGGGACACAAGAGACTTATTGTATCTTAATTGCAGGGTTGCTTGAGAGGGATATCTTTGACCTCTACCTCCCGTGGATTCGATAAAACTTGGGTTACTCACTTAAGGGAAATTTGCCGCTGTCCTACAAACCTCTGCGCTTGGAGGCCCAACAAGTCTACAAGAATAGAAGCGTGTAGTAGACATCAGGCCACAGGCGGCTGCCTGCCGCGGCCCCCTGGACCCGCGGGTGGGGCCTGCCCCTGACCCCTGGGCACCGCTTCGGCCTCCTCCGACGCCTATAAAATCCTAAAAACCCTAAAAACGATAGGGCGGTCATTATTGTCCAGAAAAGTCATCCCGAGGTGCCGTTACCTCAAACCCTAATTCGGGGGGTGATTCTGAAGCAAATCCTGGCACCCTACCGAAGGGGAGATCGATCCCGGAGGGCTCTTCATCGCCATGCTTTCCTCCAGGATGATTTGTGAGTAGTCCCACCTTGGACCTTGGGTCCATGGCAGTAGCTAGATGGTAGTCTCTCTCTTGTGAGCTGCCTAACATGATCAAGATCAATTATTGTATTGCTATGTGATGTGTTTGCTGGGATCCGATGGATTATAAAGTTATGATAATATTGTGCATGATTCTTATATGTTGATTTATGTTTTTGCATGCTCTCCGATGTGCGTAGTTACTTTGGCCAAGTGATTGTGTGTATCTCCAAGAGAGAGTATTTATGCTAGATAGTGGGTTCATGCCCCCTTTTGTTCCTGGGCACGAGTGACATAAACGTCTAAGGGCGAGGGTGTGCTATTTCTACTAAGGGTAAAACAGCGGTGTTAAAGTCTATTTTGATATTTAATATTACTTACTTCATGCGCTTTACTTAATGCAAATGTCCGTTGCTTGCAACTTAATACCGATGGGTGACAGGGTGGATAGCGATCCCACGGTGGACTTTTTAGACAAAGATGCAGTTGGACTCAACGGTCTTTGTTCATTGTCGTGATGCCTACTTAAATATTATCATGTTCTCTTTATCATAGCTAGATTAAGTTTGTGTTATAATCTTGTCAATTGTCCAGCTGTAATTTGTTTACCCATCATATGAATGTTCTATTTACTTGAGAGACTCCACTAGTGAACCCATGGCCCCCGGTCCATCTTTTACATTGATTACAACCTTTATTCATCACTTTTCACCATCATTACTCCTCAGGTCCATTTTCATAATTCATCTATTTCACTATACAATTAACCGCTTTGTTTTCTGCGAGATCGGAAAGATTGACAACCTTTCCGCCGTTGGGGGCAAAGTACTTTGATTGAGTGTATGCAGGTCCATGTATATTGAAGATTAAGCGCCATAGATCTTTAACATTCACTTTGTTGTTGATTTCAAGGTCCTACTGGTTCGATAAACCTCGGTTCGTTATCGAGCGAAAACTGCTGCTTGCTACATCTCCGCCTTCGCTTGGGGCACCACCCAACTCTTCATCAGTAGCAATCAACGTGTCTAGAGGAGCCGATGTGCTAAGAGTGGGTCCTACCACCTGGGGCCACCTCTCGTGACCATCTTTGATCCTCAAGTCTTTGTTTTTCCAAAATAATGACGTATCAAAAATCCTCGGTGTGTTTGACATCCGGAAGGTTCCTAAATAGTACAAAATACGAGAAAACAAAATTTTCCTACTTCCGAGAATTATAATCCAAGTAAAGGGGGCTTAGTAGGAAATCCCATAAACACTTATAAATAATAGTGATACCTCGTGATATGATGCAAATATATGTGATATTAATTCCTACAAAGTTCATAGTTATGTCTCTGAGGTATCTCTACTCTTGTCTCATCAAGTTGCTAGATAAGGACTAGAGGCTGGATACGTTGCCATGATAGGGTTAGTTGGCCGACCCCACTTTTCGCACCTTTCATCAAGAATATTTTGGGAGGCTGTGACGGCTATTTCTTCGGTTTCTGTAAATATTTTCCATGGTACATGGTCCTTCCTCTCTTCCTACGGCTAGCTGATACGTGTCAAACGTATCAATAATTTTTTATTATTCCATGCTTGTTTTATGCCATTGTTATATGCTTTTTACTATGGTTTCATAGCATGTTCTGGACTAACCTATTAACAAGATGCCCAGTGCCAGTTTCTGTCTGTTTTGTCTGTGATTTGTAGAAAATACCCGAAAATTAAAGTGCTCGGAAAAATCTGAAAAATTTACAGAAAATCATAAATAATTAAAAACTCTAGGATCCAGAAGGGCTGGTCCAGAAGAGGCCCAGAAGGGCCCACACGGGTGCCAGCCCCGCCACAGGAGGAGGCCACGGCCGCCGCCCTTGGCTGCCCCTCGGAGATCCCTTCATGACGCCCTTTGGCCTATAAATTTGTCCCGTCTAGAAAATCCTAACCCCCGAAGGATTTTCTCAGAAACGCAACAGAGCTCCGCCGTCATCACCGACAAGTTTGAGGGGTCAGATTGATCCTGTTCCGGCACCCTGCCGGGACGGAGATTCACCTCTGGAAGCCATCTCCATCAACACCGCTGCTTCCCGCGACGAGGAGGGAGTAGTCCCTCATTGGGGCTGAGGCTTGTACGAGTAGCTATGTGGTTATCTCTCTCTCCCATGATGTGATCTTCATTCTGATCATGAGCTTTGTAGACATAGTTGAATACATGATTATGTAATGGATATGATGTTGCTCAAGTGGTGTCATCTAGTATAAGTTCGGGAGTCACCGTTGTGATCATGGTGCCTCGGTGACAGTGTGGGTGCCGTGTGTGACTCTATGATAATAGCTTAGAGGGATTTTCATCATGAGTTTGTTCTTTATTATTGTTGGATTAAATAGATCATGAGGTATCTCGATGCTTGTGTTTAGTATAATCTCCATGGTACGTTAGTGACAACGTGCGTCTCGTGGATGTATTAGAAATAGACTATTCAAGAGATAGGTTGTGCTGGCCCTACGCAATTCTCATCCTATTTGGTCCACGAAAAAATGATTTCCGAGTAACGTCTACCTTGCATGTGTTTTTGTGGGGAATATCATGTGTTCAATTATGTTAATGATGTGAGAGTTAGTCATTAGTGAAAGTCTGAAGCATATGCCTTGTTTCCAAGCATTGATAAACATTTTAAGTCACTTTTGCCACTTGTTCGCTTGCTGCTATTTTTATTATAGAATTGCAAAATAACCTTTTACCATCCATATCACTTATATTTTACTATCTCTTCGCCGAACTAGTGCACCTATACAATTAGCCATTGTTTTAGGTGTGTTGGGGACACAAGAGACTTCTTGTATCTTAATTGCAGGGTTGCTTGAGAGAGATACATTCAACCTACGTCTCCCTGAGTTCGATAAACCTTGGGTTACTCACTTAAGGGAAATTTGTTGTTGTCCTACAAACCTCTGCGCTTGGAGACCCAACAAGTCTACAAGAACAGAAGCATGTAGTAGACATCACTAGACCCTCCTTATCATCAAGTAAAAAAGATCACGTCCCACCGAGCTGATGCCTTACAAACACCGAGTTTTCTCCTGGGTTCAGAGAGCCTTAGAGAGATGGGTTTCACACCTCTAGCCTTAGAGAGTCTTAGAATCCTTGTTGAGGCACCTTCCACTTGTCAGTCTATAACAAAGGTGGTCCGGGTTAAAACAATATTTGTAAAAGAAATAATTGTTAGAAATCTCAAAAGGTCGTTTCAAGTCTTATCAGCTTATTGTACATTCGATTAACCAAGTCTTCATTGGTATATCCCTTCTTCTTTTCCACTTTCCAATGTCTCCTCAGTTAGTTCCTGGCATGTTGATATGTGTGCAACAAATCTATGCCTTTTAGGTTTATTGCATTAAATCACAGAATATTTGGCATGATTATTATGTTTCATTCAATGCTTTTATTGATTTTATAGGATTTTCCATGAAATCCCATTATTTTTTATTTTTTATTGGAAGGCAGGAAACCCTTCTTTTTGTATTTTTACGTTTCGGGACCCTCTAGAATACAGTTAAATTGGGGAAAATCCAGTAAAACCAGATAAAAAAGCACACGAGGAGGCGATCTATTGGAGTAGTGGGCCCCACGAGACACTTCCCCGCTTCATGGCTAGCATGGTCGGTCCAGCTCCCCACGATCGTCCAATTGACCTGCGTACCTATTAAGAGGTAACCATTTCTCCTATGCAAAACAGATAAGGTACCATATTATTCTGACTGTGTAGTACTCCTTAATGACAAAAACTTAATATGTTGAGTCAAAATGGGGAGCTAGTACTGGATCAGCTCAAACACGATTTATTTTCTAACCGAAATACAAAGGAGGCTTATACTCGGCTCATTTCCTTCTGAGTCGATCTTGAGTTGGGACAAAAACCGAGCCGTACTTGAGCGGCTTGTGAGTCTCGATCTTCTCCCGGGATAACTGGTGAAACTCTATCGACAAAATTGTGTTTCATTTTGATTTATTGGTGTGTGTTCTGTTATATAGATTTGAGTACTATTTCAATAGATGCAATGTCCATTCAAGGAAATCCAATAACTTAGATGCCAAGGGCTTATATCCCCTTTTCGAAAAAAAGGGAAATCCGATAACAAAATTGGAAAGACTCGAGTTGCAATTTGATGTTGCACTTGTCATATCGTTGCATGGGACTCATGAAGGTGTCATGCTATATATTGTAGCGATTCTATAACAGTGAATTGGCAAACGGTAATTAAATAGCAAATGGTTTATTTTCTTCTCTTTGGGCCATCCAAAACAACTTCCCACAAAATTATTCCCCTTTCATATAGTTTGCATAAGAGTAATAACTCTCCCGTTAAACACGCCGGCTAACCCTCACCGGGAGCCCACCGCTGATGGATGCGGTGAGCCCTGGCACGAACTTTGGCGCACATTCACCGCTCCCATCCTCTCCGACCACCTCCACGTCGAACGCTCTCACCACTGCCACGCCAACCGCCTTCATCTCGGTGATGGCGAGCTCCTTGCCAAGGCAGACGCGAATGCCAGCTTGGAACACCGGGTACTTGTACAGGCTCATCGGCGCGAACGACCGGCCGGGCCCGGTGAGCCATCGCTCCGGGCGGAAAGTCTCACAGTCGGCGCCCCAGATGGAGGGCATGCGGCCCATGGCGTAGGGGTGGTACATCACGCGCGAGCCACCCTCCACGTAGGAACCGTCCGGGAGCACGTCGGCGGCGGCGCAGAACTTGGAATCGAACTGAACTGGGGGAAACAGCCGCAGGTTCTCGTGGATTACGGCGTGGGTGTAGTGCAGGCCCTTTAGGTGCTCATAGGTGACGGGTTTCCGGCTGCCGGCCTCCGCGCGCATGGCGGCCGCCACGGCCGGGTTCTTGGACAGGACCATGAAGAGCGTGGTGAGCCCGGAGGATATCGTGTCCCTCCCCGCGAGGAGGAAGCTGACCACGATGTCGCGGAGAAACTTGTCGTCATCCACGTCTCCGGCCGACGCCATGAACCGGGACAGGAGGTCGTTCCTCTTGGCACCCAGCTTCCGGCGTGCCCGGATCATCGCCGCCGCGAGCTCGTCGACGACCTTGATGGACTTCTTAAGCTCTCTCTCCGTTCCAATGTTCAGCGCCCGCTTCATCATCCATAGCAGCGGCGACACAGCCGTGGCGCGGATTGCGGACAGTCGCGTGGCCGTGTCGAAGGCCACGGCTGCCTCGGACACGGGCATGCCATGTTCGAGGCAGCCCGGGTCCATCCCGAACGAGATCTTGCAGATGGTATCGAACGCGAAGCGGCGGAACACGTCCTGCAAGTCGATCACCCGGCCGCTGTCTGCGGCGGCGGCCAGGATCGGCATGAGCCTGGTCTCCACCTCCTGGTCGACGATCTTGTACGCGTAGGAGCGCACGGCGACGCTGCCGAGCTCGAAGCTGGCCATCTTGCGCTGGTGGCTCCACGCGTCGCCGTCGACGTTGAAGATACCGCCGCCGAGGAGGTCGCCGAGGAGCATGGCGAAGGGCTTGCCCTTGGGGAAGTTGTCGAAGCCGGTCTTGAGCATGTGTTCGACGTTGTCGGGGTTGGCGGTGACGGTGCAGCCGAGGACGTGGACGTGGATTGTCTGCGTCGGGGACTCGCGGAGGAGGTGCGCGTACCAGTCACACTGGTTGGTGAACTCCCGTGCCCACGACCCGGTCATATACGCGCGGCACACATGGCAGCCGCACCACGGCCACCACCGGGTGATCTGGAGCACCACGGCCAGCGCCACCAGGAAGAAGGAGAGGACGAAGTACACGGTGCCGGCGCACCGTGCTCCCCATGACAGATCCATGGCTTCCATGGATCTTTTGGTACGGTTGTCTAGCGACGAAATTGATGGAGTGTAATGAAAGAACGAGGAAGAATTAGGACGAGAGCTTATGCGTGAAGATCGAGCATCCCTGGCCGATGGAGAGGCATGTCTATATAGAACGTGAAGAACATGCATGGGAAACTCGTGTACAACAGCATTTGTCAGTATCCTTCGAACGGTTTCAAGTACTTATACACTGAGTAAAGTGAGTATGGCGTATGATCGAACAGCTGTTTTATTTCTTGCCAAGATTGACAGCTGGATCCCTATGTGCTCAATTTTCGGATTTTACCCTGTTTCCGCTCCTTCTGTTTTTTTGTTCTTGATGAATACCAGTAAGTTACTACTTGCCATAAATTGCACATTCGTTACTTTATTTTTACACTACATTTTCATTGCAGTATATTTTTTACACTAGGATAATGGGGCGATTATTTGCCCAGTTTATTTAGAAATAAATATTTCTCAATATTGACATCCGATGTATTAATATTTTTGTACTTGCGGGAATCTTGATGTTCAAATAGGTCAGTTCTTAGTGGCCGCCTAGAAATAAAGTATTGTCCCAGTACGTGACACAATAGTAAAATTGTCAATTCAGCGTCGCGGTTTAAAGAAATTATATTTTCCCATATGGTTTATATAATATCCTCCACAAATTTGTCACACGTTTGAGACTTCATTTCTAATAGCTTAAAAAGTAGCGCGTCCACCATAGACTTACAACTTACTTCTGGTTTTCGATTCAAAATCGGCCGGGTGATATGAGTGGGACATATGAATTTTTATAGCACATTAGCACGTCAAGATACCTAGTAACCGTCAAATCTCCAAAAAGGGAATGTAGAAATATCATGCACCTAGTTTTTAATTAAATATTGAGTGTGACATTATCGTATTTGTCATGACCTCAGCCCTAAAAGCGAGCTCTCGAATGTGATATCGGAAGGAAAAGGGCAGCTGACAACACATTGGCATGTGAACCCAATCTAACCAATATAGTTGTCTTCGTTCATCGTTTCTCAATGCTAGGGTAGTATATAGCTGACATAATGCATTTCATACATGTGATAAACCTGAATCTCGGTTGCTAAGTCGAGAGATTATCCGCATCGTTGTCAATGCCTTCAATTGGATTCAATGCATATAATTTGATTCAATACATGAACTAGCAGAGAAATTTCCAGGAAAATGACCATGTTTCCCATAAAGATGTCATAATAATACCCACACTCTCACACTCACTTCTCAATTATCAGATCATTTTATGTTAGCTTGATGTGTGATAAAAGATCAAAGCTACGATGGTCGATGATATGGCTACATCACAAGGTAGGTGATGAGGGGTGAAACTCGGGAAAGAGATACAAAGAGAGTTAAGGAGGAAAGGGGGTCAAAGTTGGGGACAGGGGGACAGGGTCGAAGCTAGAAAAGACTACCCAGATGCACAAATTGAACATCGACTTGACAATATATATAGTTGCACCAAACATCTACTAATATTGTTATGTTAACAATTCTTATCATGAAAAATTAAACAAAAAGGACACACCATATGATCAAAAATAAACAAAATCAAGTTCTTCTAAAAATGAATAAACTAATTTATTATGATATGACTAACAACATATAGTCAATATTAGAAAAAAATACATCATCTGAACTCACATACTTTATGACCTATAAATTCTCAATGCGGGTTCAAGTTATCAACTAGAAAAAACCATATATAATTGTTTTAGATAGATAGTGTTAACTTTCAAGGTTTACGATGTCTTATTTCAGGAATCGATCAATGACTTGATCATTGATGAATTTATTAATTTATTCTTTCTCCCATACCAAATGATGTTATTATTTAGGAGATTACACAAATAAGTTTTCACGAGCTTGATCAACGAGAAGCACCTCCAACTATTGAACTGGCAACAACCAACACAAGAAATAGATTCAAAAGTCGATAAACTCAAAGATAACTTCCTCGTATCCACCGTTGTCTTAGTAATATTAGCAATACCTTGTATGTTGGAGAATGTAGAGGTGGAGATGATCCTTAGATCCCTCAGTTCTTTGGAGTCAAAATCATTAGAATAGAGTTTAGCCAGGCTCATCAGATTCTCCAAATTAAAATTGTGAAATGAGTGTCATGGGCTCAAAGCGGATGACCATACAAGCAATTTTGACGATGTCCCATTAAAAAGGACTATCAAATATTGAACTAGCGAATGTAGTGGTATTGGTTGGTAATTCCACTGTTTTGTCCTTTCTTCTTGGGATTGACATATTATTCTTCCATTTCTAACATAACAATATCATCTTTCTCACAAAATGCACTCGCATCACATAGCACAGAGTCCCACCCATTTTTCTGTGAGAACAACCAAATGACTTCTGGTTGATTTGATGCAAGTCATTGCATTCACAATATCTTGATCATTACATTAGAGAGTTAATGACAAGGTGTCGGTAGCTATTAAGATAGTCCACATGGGATGCAAGAAGACGACGAAATAAAATGACTCGAAGTACACTAAAGACCGTTTTCTTGCTTTCTATTTGTTATTTCATTGTTTTCTTCTACCAGAAACTCTAACACTTTGACAACTGCTTGAAACATATCAACAAAACTTTTTAGAGTTTTATAATCCAAACTCCAACGAGTGTATCTAGGCATTTGCACACATTGATGTTGGTTTAAACCCGTCTCAATTTTAAGCATCCCACAACCTAAGGAGTTCTGCACTTCCTCAAGATTCATATTTATAATCATGTCTCTTATCTTTGAAGATTCACTCACAAAATTTATGAAGACATAAATCAAATTAAAAGAAATTGCCAATTACTATATGATTTCTACCACACTCACCACAACTACTGAATTGCATGTTGATACGTCACAAACGTATCTACTTTTCCAAACACTTTTGCTATTGTTTTGCCTCTAATTTGCATGATTTCATTGGAACTGACCCGGACTGACGCTGTTTTCAGCAGAATTGCATCTGGTGTCTTATTTTTTGTGCAGAATAAAAAGTCCGCAGAAAATTCCTGAAAAATAAGACAAAGAGTTTTTGGAGGAAATAACCCACGGAGCCAGGAGGGCTTGCGGAGGGGCCACCCCATGAGTAGGGGTGGGCCCCAGCCACGGGTGGGCCCATGGCCGCAGCCAGGGGTCGCCCTGCCTCTGGTGCGCCGCCTCTGACCCCCCCCCCTTTGGCATATAAGGTCCTTTTGACCTAAAAACGACGACCCCCGAACACTTCGTCCATATACATTATGGAGCTCCGCCGCCACCTCGAAACCCAAATTCGAGGTCCAGGATCGATGTTGCGGCACCCTGCCGGAGTGGAGATCGCCGTAATCATCACCGCCAACACCTCTCCATCAATCATATCCATGATTCCCCCATCCATGTGTGAGTAGTTCCCTGCTGTAGGCAAGGGGATGGAGGGGACTGAATAATCACTCATGTAATTTGATGCTAGATTGTTAGGGCACGATGCCTAGTATCCTCTATTTGTGTTAATCGTCGTTGTTGCAACTGGTTGTGTTTAATGCTTGACACTTAGGGCCCGAGTGCCATGATTTCAGATCTGAATATGTAATGTACATGAATATAATTAATGTTTGGGATCATATCTACTAGTTTTATGCACCCGTTGTTGTCCGGAACCGGCGACCCCAAAGTGACGGGTTGGGATATCAAAGGGAAAGGGTACCAACTTGAAAATTACTTGTATTCACCGTGTGTTAATGCTTTGCTCCTGTGTTCTATTACAAGGAACACCTTAATTGCAATTAGTTCCATTATTGGCCCGGCAGAAACTGGATGGCGGGACAAAAGATGTCGTGCAAGTTTTTATTGCAAGCACGTTCGGCTAAATTAGGAATACATGTCTATGATTGATTGATACTTGGATGCTTTATTGTTATTTATTCGCATTGTGCCCTCTGGTGTTTATTATATGAGTTATCTTATTCATACAACGTCCGTCTATCCGTCGCTATGCATGCGGTGCTTTTAATCCTGTTTAGGACTGTTACTTTTGCTGCCACGATTGTTACTATAATTTTACTGTTGATGTTGATGTCACATTGCTATTACCATATCATTGTTACTACTGATAAATTGCACTGAGTGAGTTCCTTTTCAGGTGTGGTTGAATTGACAACTCAACCGCTAAGGCTTATAAATATTCTTTGGCTCCCCTTGTGTCGAATCAATAAATTTGGGTTTTACTTCCCTCGAAGACTGTTGCGAGCCCCTACACTTGTGGGTTATCACATGTGTATACAACTGAACATAATATGTAGTGCTACTTTCCCTCACGATCAATGCTTAGAGGCCATTGAATTCACCTTGCATATTGCTAGCACTGTTGTACCATTGACCTTGAACTTGCTAGAAGCTAAACTTATATTTTGTAAAAAGAAAATCAGCCGAAGACTTGAGATAGTAAAAGGATGTCTCTTTCACATGAACGAGACAAATACAACTCTCTTTCACAATTCCAGAACTATTTACATATTGCAAGACCATCACCATCTTCTTGCAAAAGTCATCTCTGACTCATCAACAAGCCAGTAATTAAAACACAATAATTGCCAATTTATTTTAACTCATTATCTCACGTGAAAAACTGCTAGCAATATCTTTTTGGATCTGAAAAACAAGCAGACATAGCAGCCGCACCATGGCCACCACCGGGTGATCTGGAGCACCACGGCCATTGCCACCAAGAAGAAGAAGAGGACGAAGTAGATGGTGCAAACACACCGTGCTCGCCATGACAGATCCATGGCTTCCATGGATCTTTTGGTTGTCTAGCGAAGAAATTGGAGTGTAATAAAAAAGGGTAAATTAGGATGAGGGTTTATGCATGAAGAGGATTCCCGACTGATGGAGAGGCATGTCTATATAGAACATGAAGAACATGCATGGGAAACTCATGGATTAAACAACAGTTGTCAATATCCATCGAGCGGTTTCGAGCTTACAGAATTACATATATCATTTCTGCAACACTGAGTAAAGTGAGTATGGCGTATGACAACTGGTTTATGTCTTGCTAAGAATGACAGTTGGATCCTTATGTCCTTAATTTTCGGATTTTTGTAGCATTTTACCCTGTTTCCTAACATTCTGCTTTTGTTCTTGATGAATACCAATAAGTTACTACTTGCCACAAGCCGCACATTTCGTTGATTTTTTTACAGAGAATTGCATTCACTTTTATAGAAAATTATATATCACATTATATTAAAACTAACTTTGGAAGGAAAAGACATATTCAAATACACTACAATAATGGGGCTTGCTCAATTTAGAAATAGGTACTTGCAGGAATCTTGATGTTCAAATAGGTTAGTTCTTAGCAGCCGCCTAGAAATCCAATACCTGACACAATAGTAAAATTGTATATTTAGTGATAGTTAAAAAGGTCTCCATACGGTTTATATGATCGCCTACACTAACAAGTCACACATTTGACACTTAATTTCTAATGCCTAAAGAAGTAGCGCGTCCATCATAGACTTACAATATATTTATGCTTCAAAATCTGGGATGACATGAGTGAGATGTTTTTTGCCAAATGGAGGTTGTACCCCGGACCTCTGCATCGAAATGATGCACACGACCTTTTATTTATTAATTATTCAACAAAGGCTTACAAAGTAATACATCAATAAGTCTGAAGCCACCTTTCTGGCAACATCTGTCGCTACTCCTACCAACTTGATGAAGGGGGTGGACATGATCAGGGCCATCTGCCCAGACCTCACACCAACGCACATCATCTAAACCGGAGGCCTCAACTGATATATGAATTATTATAGCTCGATAGCACATCAAGATACCTAGTAACCGTCAAATCTCCAAAAAAAAAGGAAGCTAGAAACATCTTGCACCTAGTTTATTAAAATATTGAACATGACTGCATCGTCTTGTCATGACATCAGCCTTAAAAGCGATCACTCGAATGTGATACCGCAAGGGAAAGGGTATCCGACAACACCATTGGCGTGTGAACCCAGTCTAACCAATATTGGTGTCTTCATTCACCGATTCTCAATGCTAGGGTAGTATGTAGCTAACATTATGCATTTCATGCATGTAATAAACCTAAATCTCGGTTGCTAGGTAGAGAGATTAGCCGCATCGCTGTCAGTGCCTTCAATTGGCTTTGGTGCATAGATTTGACTGAATGCAAGAACTAGCAGGGAAACTTGCATGAAAAGGAGCATGTTTTCCATGAAGATTTCATAATAATACTCCCCCTCTCACACTCACTTCTCAATTACCAGATCATTTTTTTAGGTGGTTATGTGATAACAGGTCAGAGAGACAATGGTCGAGATACTGATGCATCACAGTGTAGGCAATGAGGGATGAAGGTGGTGAAAGAGATACATGGAGGGTGAAGGAAGGAAAGGGGTCGAAGTTGGTTACTAAGGGAGGTGGAAACAACGAAGTTTGGTTTGTGAGGACTATTGCAAATTCCGAAGACAAGGGAGTGAACCATTTTCAGGGTCAAACATCCAACAACTATCCCTTCTCCTGTAAAGAAATAAGAAATACACACACATGCATGATTAAAATGTAATATAGATATTTCAAGGGAAAAGTAATCTAAAAGAAAGTTGTTGTAGCAGCATTTCTAACATATTCATTTATGCTTTTTTGATGGTTTAAATATGTTGCAAGTTACGAAACTAGATTAATTTCAATATCCTATACGTACAGTTACCACTCCAACAAGAAGTAATTAACCAAACGCAAGTATATATCTTATAGTTTTCATTTGTTAGCTTCTATGTGCTCCATGAGATGAGGAATTCACTCACATTCTTCCGTGGGTTCATACCTCTTTTTCGAAGGCACAATGCTAACATTGTCGCTCATCTATGTGCGAAAGAGGCTCCATTTTCTTGTTGGTGTCATATAATAAGATGTGATTCCGCATAATGAATAAAGCAACTATGTATGCGGTATAAAAAAATCAACACACAATCCTATATTTTAGAGCACGCACCAGTGGACAACTTGCAACTCTTAGATTACATGTCACGTGTGTGTACTTTTGTATAAGGAGACAAAAGCCTATTATGTTTAAAACACAATAAAATTCCTATTTTACTTTATACAAGGTGATGTAAGCAGGTTATCAAATTTTAATTAACATGAGTTAGAGAAGAGGGAAGATTAGCGAGAAGAGAAGCAGGATTGTAGATTAAGAGACATCAGCAGCATGTTCTCCAATGCACTTTGTTAGATTGTAAGGTGAGTCAGATATAATAAATTAGTATATCTTTATATCTAACTAGTATACACGTTGGTTATTGGACTGGCGTGATATAGTCGGCAGTTGGCCGGGGGCGGTGTTTTGGCACCCGGGAGCATATGCTCCCAGTTTTTAAATTGCATTTTAAACGAGTTTGAGATGTCAAAAAACTGGACAGAAAATTCTGCACATACATCTCGACATCCTAGGGCTTCACGAAGTTGTTTCAGGTAAATCTGATTTTTTCTGTCATGTGTAGAAAGAATGGCGATGAGGGTGAATGCGAGACTGACGATGACGGTGATGCATACATAATGGCGATGATGAACATCCTTGAAGAAATGGAGAAGGAGGAGCACCTTCTCAACTTCAAGGGTTCGATAAAGGGCAGGATAATTGTGGCATGTGATAGGATCAAGGGTGCATGGGGTCTCTATAACGACTACTTCAATCCCGATCCTGTCGTCCATGAGGGATTTTTTCGGCGTCGTTTTGGGATGAGCTCAAGGTTGTTCCGATACATAGAAGAATGAGTGAATATGTTTGATACCTACTTTACTTTAAGGAAAGATTTTTGCGGACAACTTTCCTTCTCCCCTATGTAGAAATGCACGACAGCTTTGAGGATGCTTTCCTATGGTAAAGCTTCAGATGTCGTTGATGAGTACGTCCGAACGGATGGGAGAGAGCATGTGCATTGAGACCATGGTCAAATTTCGATACGTTGTGATGAAGGTGTTTAAACCAGAACATCTTAGAGAACCTAATATCGAGGACACTAAAAAGTTAATGTCCATCGGAGCTGAAAGAGGATTTCCAGGTATGCTTGGTTCAGTCCATTGCATGCCTTGGTAATAGAAAAACTTCCCAACAGGTTTGTGTGGTCAGTATCATGGTCACACCGGAGAGGTCACAATCATTCTTGAAGCAGTGGCATCGAAGAACTTGTCGATTTGGCATTTTTTTTACATGTATGGTTCCCACAATGACATCAATGTGTTTCAGCGCTCTCCCCTGTTAAAAATACGTTGTGACGGGATGCTCCGGCGTGCAATAACATCATTAATAGGCATGACTACACCATGGGATACTATCTTGCCGATGTTATCTATCCTTCGTGGGCGACATTTATGAAAACTATAACCAATCCTCAAGGTCAGAAAAGATGTCATTTTGCCACTATGCAAGAATTTGCCAGGAAAGATGTTGAGAGAGCATCTGGAGTGTTCCAACCTCGTTGGGGTAATGTTCTTAGTGCTACAATGATGTGGGATCCGAAGACGTTGTCGCAGGTGAGTAGAGTGACATGCTCTCAAAATTGTCTTTGTTTTGAATTTTGCATAAATACTTCATAGTTGCACCTACACCGATACCGTCGAGCAAGCTATAAATACTTCATAGTTACATTTGTAACATGTAATGTTTTATCACAAGTTTGTCTGTCCTATATTGACTGTTTGTTTGGTTTGTATCTAATTTACAGAGGTCAGCCACAACGTGTATATGTTTGGATCGTGTCTACTTGGACGTACTGGTTTTATCTGGAAGTCACAAATATTGGTTGAGGCAACGGCCTTGTGCTGTTCCTTGATGCCATAGATAGGCGATATGCATGGTCTTGTACAAGAGGCACGTTATTTTCTCCTTTGCAGGGTTTTGTACTTGTGCATACACACATCGACTCCTTATTTTGTCTTTGCTTAATCAGCTGCAGGCCAGGAGATGGAACATGTGGCTCCATTCATGTTTACCCAACATATATTGGCAGTCTAGGCACTGCTAGTACACATGCCCTGTTATGAGATATCATCACAGAGAAGGAAATAGTGCTTGCCACACTGAGCCATGGCTCATTTAACTCAAAGAATTGCATACAGTAAGATTTTTGGATTCTATGCATGCATATCTCCTGTGGAGATGCTTTGATCGATCTCGGAGAACGTTCCACAAGAAACCAAGCCAAAAAAATGCATCTTTATACGCATAGGCTAGAGTAAGCTGGTACTAGCATGACCCGCATGTCACTACGGGGAGACACTGGCTTTGCCGTGCGGCCAAAATGCATGGTAAAGGACGAAATACGCACGGCAAAGCCTTTGCCGTGCGTAGGCGGACGGCAAAGACCGCACGGCGAAGTCTGGCCCGGCAAAGGGTTCTTTGCCGTGCGCCGCTCCGAACACGCACGGCAAAGCCTTTGCCGTGCGGCCTTACCTTTGCCGTGCGGCGCAGCTCTTTGCCGTGCAAACGGCTTTGCCGTGCGCTGTCACGCACTGCCGTGCGGAATCCTTTGCCGTGCGCCTTCCAGCCGCCACGCACGGCAAAAGTGCAGTTTTGCCGTGCGCCTCTCGTCCACCCGCACGGCAAAATGGGCTTTTGTTTTTTTTTCTCTCTTATTTTTTCTTTCTTATGTTTTCTGTTTATTTTTTCTTTCTTATGTTTTCTGTTTATTTTTTCTCTCTTATTTTTTCTATCTATTTGCTCGTGAGTGCCTGCAGCTGGTCGCCGTCGTCCTCAGCCATGCAGCAGCGCGCAGGAGAGCGCCCACTTGCGCAGCGTGCCGGCTCCGCTTCAATCTTTCTGCTGCTCCAACAGCTCACCCCTCAAAAGAGGCACACACCGCTGATCCAACGACTCACAAGGACTCCAATGAAACACAACGCTGATTCAACGGCTCACAAGCGCTCGAAGGAAACACACGATCCGTGTGTTTGATGTTGATTGGACATACTACATGCCCGCTGATCGATCGACTCACAAGCGCCAGAAAGAAACACACCGCTGATCCAACGGCTCCGAAACGCTCGAAGGAAACACACGATCCATGTGCTTGTTCCTAATTGGGCATAAATACCCACGACCTCGTCCCCGGTTCGAGCCAACTCGTCGCCCTCCTCCACGCGCCGCCGTCTCTCCTCCACGCGCTGCTTCTCCTCCGCGCCGGCCTTTCCAATGCCCCTTTTGATCAACCCGGATGGCGATGTCCGGGACTGGCATCCGCCGGGCTGGCACTGGGAGAGGCTACCTTCCGGGGCGGGGACCTTGGTGAGGGATCCAGGTCGCATCGTCGATCCGGATCTTCTTTGGTGGTATTGGCCACGGAATGTGTTCAGAGCGCCGGCCCCCGAGGAGGTGGTACGTCGCCGTATTAGGGAGGAGGACGAGCACGTCCTTCGCTACATGTATTTGTTCAATAATCCAAGTAGCAGGCGTTGGTCGCTACTTCAGAATCCTTATGACGCGAGCGAGTCTCTCATGGTTCCGGCTCTTTGGAAGCAGAGCATCCGCGGCTCAGCACCGCGCGGCTTAGGACCTGGTCGTAGTTAGTTTGAGTACCTATGTTGAGTACTGTGTGTGTTCTCATCTATGTTGAGTACCTATGTTGAGTGTTGTGTGTGTGTGTGCCCACCTATGTTTTCTTCATATGTTGTTCCTCTTTCTCCAGGCGTCTTGTTTCGTTCCGAAGTTGTTTTTGTATGATATGTGTGGAAGTGTGTTGGAATGTGTGATTCACCAAATGGTGCAAGACATAGATCCCCGGTGTGACCTTCCTCACGTTCGGGTCATAACACTTAGAAGATTTCTGGACGCGTGTAGGCTGAACTGTCCCGCTGCGGCTATACCGGGGGCTAGAATGTGCGAAATAGTGCCAAGTCTGGTTCTCCATGTGTATAATACCTAAACAAACCTAAACCTATGAAAAAGTACATTGATGGAACCTCGCGCGGAGAAATCTAGGGGGGTAGATCGCCGTTGCCCACAGACCGCCGTTTCGGGGGGGTGGTGGGGGTGGGGGGAATGACCTCCGGAGCATCGGAATCCCACCAAAACTTGCATGTGGACCTATGATATGTGTGGAAGTGTGGTGTAAGGTTTAATGGTGCAATACATAGCTCCCCGGTGTGACTTTCTTCATGTTCGGGCGATAACACGTGCCAGAATTCCACAAACACAGCTAGCTCCGAAACCCTAATATGTTGGGGGGGGGGGGGGGGGTTGAAGACGTAGAGTACTTGTCATAATGCAAAAGTATGGCTATACACACATTGTCTTAAGATGTAGTACTTGTCATATATTAAAAGAATAAATATAAGTATTAAATTAAGTGCAATAATGAAGTAAAAGAAGAAAATGCCATAAGACGCACGGCAAAGGGAAAAACGCACGGCAAAGGTTGCTTTGCCGTGCGCCCGCTCTCCCCGCACGGCAAAGGCTCTTTGCCGTGCGTGGTACCTTTGCCGTGCGCCTTCTTTTTTCTTTGTCGTGCGTGTTCCCTTTGCCGTGCGCCTCAGTAGAACTTTGCCGTCCCCCATTTCTTTGCCGTGCGCTGGTTTTTCTCTTTGCCGAGCGGGTTTCTTTGCCGTGCGTCGTCGTTGTTATGTGCCGTGCGTTGTACCTTTGCCGTGCGCCTTCTCGACGGCCGCACGGCAAAGAAGTGCCGCACGGCAGTGCCAGTTTTTCCCGTAGTGTGTTCAACTCGTGCTGGAATGAATTAACGCCTGGAGGTAAAAGGGCTCAGCTGGACACAGTCGAAGTATCACATCAGAATATCGGAGCTATCAAACCCGGTCTTCATGATGTCTACGTCAAGACAGATTCGTGGACTAATTCAGTATGGTTGTGAGTTGTGACGACCAGGAATCCCATCCGTGTATTGGGGTCTTCACGTAAACCTTTCATCAATCTGTCTAATTTATACGTGCAGCAACGGTACAAGAAAATAAGCAGGAGGCTGAAAAGGTTGTGTCCTTCTAGATGGCCGGGTGCCACCGATGCAACAAATCCCGGTCTGTCTTTCGCATGAATCGCTTGAATTCATACTTCCTCCGTCTCAAAAAGGATGTCACAGATTTGTTCAAATTTGAATGTATCTAACCATGATTTAGTGTATAGATACATCCAAAACTTGACAAATCTGCGACATCTTTTTGGTACGGAGGGAGTAGTTGAATTTGAATAACTTGCATTCAAACAACACTTATTTTATACACAGTTTATTGGTAAAATGCGTTTTATTAAACTCAGAAGTTAACATTAAGACGATACCAGTAACAAGAGTTCACACCCGGCATATTCATAGCTAGTATGCACACAACTGCATAAAAAAAGAAAGGTCATAATACAAGTGCATTAAAGTTATATGTAACATTTATTGTGATGGTGGTGGTGTGTCGATTTGTAGACTATGTCGGGTCCTATGGTTGAAAAAATATCCGGAATTGATCCACGTCCGACGTTTTACGTACGACTTCTATACGATACCTGTGATCAAACCGTCGGAATCAAGGAGCCAACGGCTAAAAAATGCATCGGATGCACATCGTACGCAGAATCGTCGGACGCATAGCAGCACTCAAGAATATCAGACAACACTCATGTATTAAGTTATAAATATCATATCAAAGTTTTCACTTTTACAATTCATCCAAGAGGTCCCAATGTGTAGTGTAGGAGCTTATATTTGCATTTGTGCGGATAGTCTTTCTCAAACCACATGTTTTCAGCCTTTTTTTCCTGATGAAAACTTCCGAGTCATGCAAAAAAAAAATCTATGTCTGTTTCGTCACATGACATAAGTTATTTGTTAAGATAAACTCTTGGAACAATTATTACTCTCTTGTCAATGTGTAATTTATGTGATAAGATTCAGGTCTATATTTGAAAAGAAATATACTGCTGGCATAAATTTTCATATCACATACACACAATATATTAACAAACCAATTCTTAATCAAAGTCTTGTCTTAACAAAACTAAACATATACTACCTCCGTTCCAAAAAGGATATCATTTCTTTTTCCAAATTTGAATGTATCTAATCACTAAATAGTGTCTAGATACATTCAACTTTAGACAAAGAAATGACATCTTTGTTGGGACGGAGGGAGTATTATATTTTAAGATGGTGAAAGTACCACGTTGCACTACACCTAGCATACATATACGTACACATCACATGTCATGCTGGCACTTGCTGCTAAGAAATTATATGGAAGAAAACTTGGTGGACGTCTTCCGGAACAAACGTGTCAAGAAAATAGGCACGTTACACGAGCACGTACGTCAACTAGAATCAGATTTTTTTTCGATAAAGGGTATTTTATTAGACTTCAACCAGTTTACATCGAGGAGATACAACCAGAAGTGTCCACACCCAGCATCTGCATATCAAAGATGCACACAACCGCTAGAGGGGTATAGAGGAAGACTGAAAGGGGTGTAGGAGAAGTAAAACTCATAGGAAAAAGTACGTCACATGAGACAAGACTAATCCTATGGTGACGATGGTCCAATCCGCATATTATGCTGCCACCCATGACGGGTAAAAATATCTGTCGCCACCTGCTCCAACCGCGAGGAAACCTCCATAAACAGGTCTCTGTGTACCGAAGTCTAAAGAATAGACCACTCCTGGAGATAATGAGCACAGTGGAAGATCACCTGCATAGGGGGAGAAAACTTAGCGTTAAAAACTCTGGCATTTCTACATAGCCAAAGCGATCATAATAAAGCGATCGCTCCGCTTTCTAAACATGTTATCAATACCATTCAACCAATTGCCAAAAATATTAGCAACCAAGCATGGCGGATACAAATTCGAAGCCACCACTTTGGATGGCAGACCATATAGAACGCGCAAAATGACAATGAAAGAACAAATGCTTAATATTCTCATCATGATGACAGAATACACATTTTGTATTTCCTTGCCAATTACACTTTGTCAGGTTATCCTTTGTTAATACCAACATCATATCAACTAGAATCAGGTATATATATATTGTTTCATACCAACGTCATATCATGCGCCCGTTGTTTGTTTGTCTAGCTCCATCTATGTCGGAGAATGATCGATGCAAAGCCAATATATTTGCAAGTTTACTAGTAGCTAGTTTACGTAAGCAATGACTGATGACCGAGCTATAAGTGCGGCATCCGGCCATCCGGGTGACAAAGTACAAGCTACTAACTAAACTACTACTGTATCTCCGTTTCAAAATATAATATGTTTTGATAGGTCATTTTATCTTACCAAAACGTATTATATTTTGGAATAGGACAGCTCAGTCCCGTCAGCATGCCGGTCAAACTTTTTATAATCTGAGTTACGTGCAAACTATGACTCTATCCAAGTGGTCGAGTAAGGCGACGTGTTCCATATTGGAATAAGTCCGGATGATTTGGTACAGTTTGGAGGTTTGAAACAGGGACGACAGGAAAACGGCGGTGGGGAAAAAGAAGGGAAAATAATTGAAACTTCAGACATCGATTTAGGGCAAAATGCAAGCCGCATACTATTAGCAGCAGTATCATCCTATCGTCTTGGCAATGGAGCCGTTCTTTTTCTTCATTTCAGCACGTTTATAATGATTTTCAATTGCTAGCTTGCGCAAAGGAGATTCACACTGGGTTCTTGTTTCGGCGCAAGAGTAGTATTCCGTTCCTCAATTGGACAACGCCAACGACATGGTGAACTGACACTAGTAGGAAACACCCCTATTGTCCCGGTTCGGTTGAGCCATTCGTCTCGGTTCCCCAACCGGGACTAGCAAATCGGGACGAATGCTAGTCCCGGTTGGGATACTAACCGGGACTAATGGGGAGGGTTTTTCGTTTCGGTTCGTATTACGAACCGGGACTAATGGGGAGGGTATTTCGTCCCGGTTCGTAATACGAACCGGGACTATTGTCTCGTCAGATTTTTTCACTTTTTTCAGAAATTTCAGAAAATTGTTTAAATTTGTAAAATCAATAATACTTATTCTGTAATTTATAAAAATATGAATAAAATACCAAAATGTTCAGAAAAATAAGACCTATTTGATTATGTCAAATGCATGCATGTTTTAAAAACTTAAATTAAATATTTTTTTTAACTACAAAAATGCCACTACTAGTGAAATATGGTGAACCACTATTACACATATCGTCATGAATATATTACACACATCTCATTCGTCGTACTTGGTCAAACATTTCCAACATATATATATATCTATTTTACACTCACTATTTAATTAATTTCAACCTAACTTATAGTAGTATTCTCCTTTCGGATCTAGGATCTCTGCAACCAAGAATCCGGCAATTTCCTCTTGAATTGCTCGTACGCGATCCTGTGGTAGAAGGCCTTCTCGCAACCGTTCGATCTAATTAAAAAAGGGTCAATATATATGAATAAAATTAAACACAATTGATGTCAATAAACTAAAATTATGAATATTGCATACGCACTTCAAGTTGTTCTAAGATTCTGCCCTTCTCACAGCACGTCTGACGAATGAACTCGCAGACGTAGTATCCACATAAATGATTCCCACTTCGCTGCCTCAAGCACTTTACGGGAACAAAGTTCAATCAAAATAATAATCAAGAATGGTAATGGTATTGAACTAGAATCAAAGAGATGCGCGGATCTACGTAGTAATACTTACATTTATTTGTTTAAATGTAAGCTCCTTCGCCTAATCACCCCTAGCCCTGGCGGTGAATCGTTTCCAAGCTCTGTCCGGCAAAGAAAATGAATAAAGGAGTTATATATTAATTACTTGCTATAAGTAAATGAACGGAAAGTTGCCGATATAGTGCCATAATATGATTGAAATTACCTCTGTAGGCATTCCTGCATGTCCGCCCAATCCTTAAGGGGTTTATGTAACGAGTCCATGACAAGTACTACTCCTTTGTCAGGCAAAATGATTAGCAGAATAAAGTGTAAGCTACGCACGCATAAGTCATCAATTATACACTTATCATCGAGAAATTAAGCGAAATAGAATGTGTAGTAACACTTACTTGAAGTTGTAAGGAAATAGTATTTCTCTTTTGGTTTCGTTAAACCGTAACGCATTTACCAAGTTATTCTCTGTATCGTCGTAAAAATCATGGAGGCTGACTTCATGAATGTAATCTGGGTCAACGAACCCAATGTCATAGATTTGTCCTCTTTTGCATTGGAGAATCTTCATTCTGCATAATTAATATAGTGATGAGTAAGATTATAAATGCAATGAACGAGGTGAGCTAGCTAGAGACTTAATTACAGAAATAATACTTATAGACAATAGGCACTGATGATAGCTTTGTCAAGGGCGTCTTGTTGGTATAACTGAAATAATTCAGAAAATTCAATCATTACCACGCCAGCTCCATGCCCGTAATCCTCGTTCTTATATCCCACATAGATCCAATTTCCCCCTTTCTTTGAGTTTGTCATGTACCAACTATGCAATCTTCGCATTTTTGTTGGTAGATTTTTTACTAACTCAGGTTTGACGAGAGGATGCCCGTGCCGGTATATGTATTTTGGAACTATGTCTTCGTGGAATTGTATTTGGTCTAAATACTGAGCAATAGACATGCCCCGAGCAGATGCTGCTTCTCCGTACAGTGCAACAAACTCAGGATCGATGTCGACCGCACGTTTGCTCGACCGCACCTCGGTATTGGAAGACACTTTGAGCGGGGGGCACGATTGTTTTTTCTGCTCTTCGAGCTGGGGAACTGATTTCCACTGTTTATTTGCCCGAACCGACTTGAGAATAGAGCGGTCATAGTCTGGTGTCAGCTTTGGCGGGGGTTGGGCCATATTTTTCAGCATTTTCACGACATCGACATGTTCTTGTGGGGTGGAGGGGAACTCTGGCTCTTTCGGCTTCTTTAAATTAGCAAACCATGCGTCGACTTCGGCCTGTACGTACACCGCATTTTCCTCCGGTGTACAGTCATAAGGTCTCTTGGCAAGTTTCTTGTGAGGTACTTTTGAGAGGGGTGACCCCTTACGTTTCGGTGATCGGTTTTTGCCAGCTAACTTCAGGATCCCTTGGCTTATTCCATTCTCGGATGGTGATCGGGACGTAGTCCCTAACAACAACACCGCATTGCTTAACAAATTTTTGTCTAACATCAATTGGAGCAATGGGTTCGCCGTCTGCAGCGACTTCTTCGATCCTGTACTGGAGATGGTCCTCCAACTTTTTGGTTGGGCCTCGTTTCGTCCTCACAGAGGATTTCCTCGATCCGGATGGCTAAAAGAAGAAAGACCGTTAGTATGTGTATATAGACAACAGAGGCTAAATTAATTAATATAAATATACATGCACCTCGTCGGAGTTTGTAATAATCAATGTTGCACCGAAGCCGCCGGCTTCTGCCTTGTCGGCTTCTCCCTCATCGGAGACGCCGAGTTCGGCCTCTTTCCAGACGTTGGAGACGTTGTCTCCTCGGTTGAGAGACTCATCCCCCTCACCGGAGTCGTTCAGAAAGTGACTTGTGTCATCCTCGCCGCGGATCATATCCTCGAGGATATTTTCCTCATTTTCGTCTCTGCCGTGTGGTTTCATAGTTTCTGCAAAATACGAAAGTTATTTTCGGAGCCGTCTCTGCCGTGTAGTTCAGAAAACTTGTAGGAATAGAACGGTACTAGAAGGAAAGGCGCGCGTTGCTGCGCCCGTTGTTTCTAAGCGTCGTCATGGTGATATATATGACAAATAATTCAGCATTTCATCTTGTATGAAACGGAACAAAATTGAATTGTAGTAATAATATGACACCTACGAAATCATTTCTAAATTTACTACACTAATTAATAATTTGCTACACAAATTAATAACTTTCAAATTAATAACTTGCTACACTAATTCCTAACTAAGCTACACAAAATTGCTAAGTTTACTGAAATGAAAAAAACAAACCTGCACCCAAATATTATTTCAAGATCCACACAATATTTGTGAACACAACATAAAATTGTGCATGCTAACACTAACACTAACAATAACACAATTTGCTACATTTTGCATTTTGCTAAACCCTATAACCCTAACTTTGGTATTTTTTAAATAACATTAACAATAACAATTTGCATTTTCCTAAACCCTAACCCTAACTTTGGCATTTTTTCAATAACATTAACAATAACAATAGCACATTTTTCATTTTCCTAACCCTAACCCTAACTTTGGCATTTTCCTAAACCCTAACCCTAACTTTGGCATTTTTTCAATAACATTAACAAATAACAATTTGCATTTTCCAAAACCCTAACCCTAACTTTGGCATTTTTTCAATAACATTAACAATAACAATAGCACATTTTTCATTTTGCTAGAATTTAAAAAATAGAAAAAAATTCAATAACATTAACAACAACATAGTGAAGGAATTTTTATATTTTCCATTTCATTTTATTTGACTAAATTTCAAAACTAACTGGGGCGGAGGAGGAGCTGACGGCAGCGGGGAGGAGGAGGCTCGGGCAGCGGGGAGGAGGAGGTGACGGCAGCGGGGAGGAGGAGGCTCGGGCAGCGGGGAGGGCAGCGCGCGGCGGCGGCCGGCCACGGGCTTGGCCGGGGAGGAGGAGGAGGCTCGGGCACAGGGAGGGCAGCGCGTGGCGGTCGGAGTAGGCCGGGCACGCGGTGGAGGCGTGACCGGGGGAGGAGGCGCGGCCGGGGGAGCGGGCGGCGGAGGGCGGCGACGCGTGGAGGCCGGCGGATTTGGGCAGCCTGACGGCGTCGGATCGGTTCCTGCGCGCTGGTCCTTAGTCGAAAATGAGAGGAGTTGCGGGAAGAAGAAGAGGCAGAGCAGTTTTAAAGGAGGCAGACCTTTCGTCCCGGTTGGTGCCACCAACCGGGACCAAAGGGTCTTTAGGTCCGGTTGGTGGCACCAACCGGGACCAAAGGCCTACCCTTTCGTCCCGGTTGGTGGTACCAACCGGACCTAAAGGTCATTTTCGGCGGCACCGAAAAGGCGCGCGCCAAAATACCCTTTGGTCCCGGTTCGTGGCATGAACCGGGACCAATGCCCTAAAAATTTTAATGCCCTGAAAATTTTAAGTTCTTAATGTTGTTCCCGCCTTTTTTTCTTATTAAGGTTTTTGAATATGAATTTCATATGGTTTTGAATTTGAAAAGACTTTCAACATGAAAAGTGTTTAAATTTGAATAAATAATTTTTGGAATTTGAACTTAATTAAATTTATAAATAGGGGAATTCAATAAGTCATTAATTAAATTTATAAATTCAATATCTTTTCATCTGTTTATCAGAAAAATGCAATTAAAATATCAAATTGTTGATAAAAATGTAATCTATCTATTTATGGAAAATTCATTTTTTTAGATTATAGGGGAATTCATTTAATTACAAAATTTGGAATTTGAACTCCATTAAGTCATTAATTAAATTTATAAATTCAATATCTTTTCATCTGTTTATCAGAAAAATGCCATTAAAATATCAAATTGTTGATAAAAATGTAATCTATCTATTTATATAATTTATATATATATTCATTTAATTTATATCTATTGAATTAATTCATATCTATTTTTTCCATATTATTGAATCTCACTAAACTTTCAACATGAAAAGTGTTTAAATTTGAGCTCCAACGGTGCATTTGATACGGTACAGAATGACAACAGTCGATCAGTTGTCCTAACAATCTTAGTCATACTCCTGCCTAGGCCTATAATACTCGTACTCGTAGTCGCCGTCATCGTCGTCATCGCTGTCATCGTACTTATACGGCGCTCGTGGCTCGAACCTCGACGGGTGAGCACCCCCGGACTGCATGTTAGGGTAGCACAGGCGGGGGTTATCGCCAGCCATGATGTAGTTCATAACGCCCTGGAGAGTCCGGCCAGCCCACCACAGCTGACGGCCGGCCTCGTTGAAGTCCGAAGGAGGCGGGCCGTCCCCCTCGTACCTGGCGAGCGCCCTCTCACGCCGATTGATGAAGAAGGCTTCCCAAGTCGGGCAGTAGTCGGGATGCCAGCCCGGATCCATCCGCTGCTCCGGTGTGAGCTCGAGGTAGTAGTGGTTCGTGATGGCCGCCCGGCGCGCCACACCTTGAGGGACAGGAGGGACCGGCACGCCTCCGGCGCTCAGCATCCAGCCGGCGGGGATGCGGTAGCCGGGCGGGCAGGGGTAGTTCGAGGCGGAAAGCTCCTCCGCCTGACGGTAGGTTAGTACGGTGGAAGCCATGGAAGAGTGATGAGGTTGCAGATATGAGTTTAGATGTGATATATATATATATAGTGAGAAATTGCGGGAAGACGAAGGCGGGAAGCGGTGGAAGAAGCACACGGATCGTGTGTTTCCTTCGAGCGCTTGTGAGCCGTTGGATCAGAGTTGTGTTTCTTTCGAGTGCTTGTGAGCTGTTGGATCGTGTGCACACGGATCTTGTGTTTCTTTCAAGCGCTTGTGAGCTGTTGGATCAGGGCCTTTAGTACCGGTTCGTGTTACCAACCGGGACTAAAGAAGCACACGGATCGTGTGTTTCCTTCGAGCGCTTGTGAGCCGTTGAATCAGAGTTGTGTTTCTTTCGACTGCTTGTGAGCTGTTGGATCGTGTGCACACGGATCGTGTGTTTCTTTCAAGCGATTGTGAGATGTTGGATCAGGGCCTTTAGTACCGGTTCGTGTTACCAACCGGGACTAAAGAAGCACACGGATCGTGTGTTTCTTTCAAGCGCTTGTGAGCCGTTGGATCAGGGGTGTGTTTCTTTTGAGGGCTTGTGAGTTGTTCGATCTGCACTCCCACCTCATCCACAGGTACACCTTCTAATCGCCTATAAATAGCGACGTCCCTGCAGGGAACGGCACACAACGAGCGTGTACCTTTGCCACCGAACCCAATGGTTGGATTTAGCCTACCTGCTGGCATGTTGGAAACACAAGCCCTCAGGTAGGTTGAATCCAACCACTAGATTAGGGTGACACAATAATGAATTGCCGAGGAGGTGGGAGTGGTGGTGGTGGAAGTGGTAGCCATGCCCCTCGGTCGGATCCAAGCAGCTGCAAGGCTCTTTGATGATCTACAACATTCCCAACACTTTTTGGGACGGTCGTTAGATCATCAAAGAAGTCTTGCGGCTGCTTGGATCGAAGGTCGATTTGCTCCTCACGACGACGCGAGACGGATGCGCAAGCTTCCGGATGGGCAAAACCAGTGTTGGATCATCCACATGACCCTATATGCAAATCATTCGGATTCCCGTCATACAGCCCAACGGTGCATTTGATATGCAGGCACTCACGAGCCACCGTTGGGCTGTATGACGGGGAAACCGTGTGCATTTGATAAAAGGTTTAATACATTAATTATTACACATCACCAACAGCATCCCTATCTAGTGTTCACTTGTTTCTTCGTGTGTGTCCCTTTCTTCTGATTGCGCCGTAGCCATGGACAATCTTCATCATTTAACACGATGCTTGGGTCAGTTTTCACTTTGAAGGGCGGAATTTCATTAAAAGCAAGTTGATACTTTAGGTCGCAAGTTTTTAAAAGCAAGTAGTAACCTAAACTACGATCACAGGCAAGAGAACTGCAATGGCAATCACAGACTCTGAAACTAACTTTGACCTGTTCCTGAGCCGCGGGGTGCTGAGCCACCGGCACTGCGCATCCAAAGAGAAGGAACCCTCACAGGGTCATAGCTCATGTGAGAAGGAACACTCTGAAGAAACGACCACCTACTATCATACTGCCTATCCAATAAATACATGTACCGACGGACATGCTCATCCTCCTCCCTGATATGGCGACGTACCTCCTCCTCGGGGGACGGCTCCCTCTGCACCGAGCGTGGCCCACGCGACAGCCACCACAGAAGATCCGGGTCGACGACGTCACCCGGATTCCTCACCAAGCTGCGTGTCCGGAAGGTAGCACCTCCCAGTGCCAGCCCGGTGGAGCCCAGTCCCGCACATCGCCCCTCTGGTCCAACATGGACATCGTCCCAAAGAACACCTAAGTCAAAAATGCCTAAGTCAAAATTTTGTTACAATGGAAGAGTGATGAGGTTGCAGATATGAGTTTAGATGTGATATGGCAATGGCGGCCAAGCCTACATATATATAGTGAGAAATTGCGTGAAGACGAAGGCGGGAAGCGGTGGAAGAAGCACACGGATCGTGTGTTTCCTTCGAGCGCTTGTGAGCCGTTGGATCAGAGTTGTGTTTCTTTCGAGTGCTTGTGAGCTGTTGGATCGTGTGCACACGGATCGTGTGTTTCCTACGAGCGGTTGTGAGCCGTTGGATCAGAGTGTGTTTCTTTCGAGCCCTTGTGAGCTGTTGGATCTCAAGCAGAAGATAAGGCACACATATCAACGCTCCTTTTTTCCCGGTTCCAGCTACCAACCGGAACTAAAGATGAAGATTTCTCCTGATCTTTTAGCTATAAATACCAACCGGGACTAAAGACCGAATATAAATTACATAAAAGGTTTAATGCATTTGGGAACACTCGATCATACATATATTAATTGTGTAATGCATTTGACAACACTCATACATAAAAAGTTTTTGAGAACACTCATGCATTTGACATGATCTCTATGATCGCTTCTTCGGCCGTAACCATGGAGTTTCTTCATTATGTAACGGGATGCTTGGGTCAGTTTTCACTGTGAAGGGCGGAATTTCATCAAACTTATTATAGTCTGCTGACATGTCTGTCTTGTCCTCGACTCCCACGATGTTTCTTTTTCCTGAAAGAACTATGTGACGCTTTGGCTCATCGTGTGATGTATTTGTTTCCATATCTTTTCTTTTTTTCGATCTGGAGCTCATGTCCTTCACATAGAAAACCTGAGCCACATCATTGGCTAGGACGAATGGTTCGTCTCTGTACGCAAGATTCTTGAGATCCACTGTTGTCATTCCGTACAGCTGGTCTACCTTTACCCCTTCTCCATTCATTTTGACCCAACTGCACCGAAACAAAGGGACCTTAAAAGTAGGTCCATAGTCAAGTTCCCATATCTCCTCTATGTAACCATAGTATGTGTCCTTTTGTCCATTCTCATCTGTTGCATCAAAGCGAACACCACTGTTTTGGTTGGTACTCTTTTTATCTTGGGCGATCGTGTAAAATGTATTCCCATTTATCTCGTACCCTTGCAAAGTCAATACAATCGAAGATGGTGACACGGCCAATAAGTAGAGTTGATCTCCAACATCGGTGTCATTCATGAGATGTAATCGCAACCAACTGCCAAAAGTCTCCATGTGTTTTTGTTTAATCCAGGAGTCAGGCTTCCATGGGTTTTTGGAGCGTACAATATTCTTGTGTACCTCGATATACGGAGCCACGAAGGTGGAACTTTGTAGAACTGTGTAGTGTGCTTGAGTGAAAGAATGCTCGTCCCTACATATCATTGCTTTCTTTCCTATCGTGCCTTTTTCACTAAGTCTCCCCTCATGCCGCGATTCACGAAGACCAATCGACTTAATGTCGGGAATAATGTCAACACAAAACTCAATGACCTCCTCTGTTTCATAGCCTTTGGAGATGCTTCCTTCTGGCCTAGCACGGTTATGAACATATTTCTTCAAGACTCCTATGAACCTCTCGAAGGGGAACATATTGTGTAGAAATACAGGACCGAGAATTGCAATCTCGTCGACTAGGTGAACCAGGAGATGCGTCATAATATTGAAAAATGATGGGGGGAACACCAACTCAAAACTAACAAGACATTGGGCCACATCCTTCTGTAACCTTGTCAGACTTTCTTGATCGATTACCTTCTGAGATATTGCATTGAGAAATGCACATAGCTTCACAATGGGTACTCGAACATTTTCCGATAGAAGCCCCCTCAATGCAATCGGAAGCAACTGCGTCATAATCACGTGGCAATCATGAGACTTTAGGTTTTGGAATTTTTTATCTGCCATATTTATTATTCCCTTTATATTTGACGAGAAGCCAGCCGGGACCTTGATACTGCTCAGGCATTCAAAAAATATTTCCTTCTCTGCTTTCATAAGAGCGTATCTGCTTAAGTAGTGACGCCCTTTATCCGTATGCTTGTTGTTTGGGTCTTTCATACGCTACTGGTCCTCCCTTGCTTCCGGTGTAACTTTTGTCTTCCCATACACGCCGAGGAAGCCTAGCAGGTTCACGCAAAGATTCTTTGTCACGTGCATCACGTCGATTGAAGACCGGACCTCTAGGACTTTCCAATAGGGTAGCTCCCAAAATATAGATTTCTTCTTCCACATGGGCGCGTGTCCAGTAGCGACGTCTTTCGGAACAGATTGACCGCCAGGACCCTTTCCAAAGATTACTTCTATGTCCTTGACCATACCAAATATAGCATCACCATCAGGGAGGTTAGGCTTCTTCCGGTGATCTGCCTCACCTTTGAAATGCTTGCCTTTCTTTCTTACGGGATGACTGCCTAGAAGAAATTGACGACACCCCAGGTACACGACCTTCTTACATTTTTCCAAATATGTACCTTTAGTCTTATCTAAACAGTGCGTGCATGCGTTGTATCCCTTGTTTGACTGTCCTAAAATGTTACTAAGAGCAGGCCAATCATTGATGGTTACGAACATCAACGCTCGTAGGTCAAATTCCATCTGTTTGTGCTCATCCCACACACGTACACCTGGTATGGCCCACAACTGCAAAAGTTCATCAACTAATGGCCTTAGGTACACATCAATGTCGTTGCCGGGTTGCTTCGGGCCTTGGACGAGAACGGGCATCATAATGAACTTACGCTTCATGCACAACCAAGGAGGAAGGTTGTAGATACATAGAGTCACGGGCCAGGTGCTGTGACTGCAGCTCTGCTCCCCAAAAGGATTCATACCGTCTCTACTTAGACCAAACCATAAGTTTCTTGCATCACCTGCAAAGTCCGAGAACTCTCTCTCGATTTTTCTCCACTGCGACCCATCGGCGGGGTGTCTCAACTTCCCGTCTTTCTTACGCTCTTTTTTGTGCCATCGTAACAACCTGGCATGCTCTTTGTTTCGGAACAGACGTTTCAATCATTGTATTATAGGAGCATACCACATAACCTTAGCAGGAATCCTCTTCCTGGGGGGCTCATCATCGCCCTCAACATCACCAGGGTCATCTTGTCTGATCTTGTACCGCAGTGCAGTGCATACCGGACATGTATCCGAATTCTCGTACTCCTCACCGCGATAAAGGATGCAGTCATTGATGCATGCGTGTATCTTCTGCATATCTAATCCTAGAGGGCAGATAGCCTTTTTTGCTTCGTACGTAGTCTCGGGCAATTCGTTATCCTTTGGAAGCTTCGGCTTCATTATTTTCAATAACTTCTCAAATCCCTTGTCAGATAAACCAGTCTCTGCCTTCCATTTCAGCAATTCCAGTGTGGTACCGAGCTTTGTGCTGCCATCTTCGCAATTTGGGTACATCAACTCTTTATGATCCTCTAGCATGGCCTCCAACTTCAGCTTCTCCTTTTCTGTATCGCATTCTCTTTTTGCATCAGAAATGACCCGACCAAGACCATCATCGGGCTCATCTGATGCCCGTTGTTCTTCACCTCCTTCTTCTTCATTGTCTTGCATCGCAGTATCACCGTATTCTTCATGGAACATAGGATAGTTCTCATCATCCTTTTCTTTTGTCATTGTCTTCCATCATAACCCCTCTTTCTCCGTGCTTGGTCCAACAATTATAGCTGGGCATGAAACCTCTCCGAAGCAGGTGGCCTTGAAGGGTTCTCGAGGAAGAGTGCTCCTTAACGTTCCGACAGTCCACACATGGACAAGGCATAAAACCATCAGATTTGTTTGCCTCGGCCATATGGATAAATTTATGTAGGCCTGTAATAAATTCAGAACTGCGTCGGTCGCCGTACATCCATCGCTGCCGTTCATCCATCTGCATATCATATAATTAAGTTTATCAAATACAATTAGAATAACATATTGAATACTGAAATGACCACCGTACATCGACACATGCAATATTTCTGTATCAATTATAGATGAAAAGGATAAAGTTGCTAACCTCGGTCGAGGATATCATTTTGTGTGAACTTAAGTGTGGCTCGGGCATTTCATCGAACACATCTTGTGCGTGGCAAAGGAAAAAAAAACTAGCACCCACTTCCCACCAATCCAAGAAAAAAAATAACAGAGAGAAGAAGGGGGGAGGGGGGTTACGTATATAGGCAGGGGAGGGGCATTAGTCCCGGTTCGTGCCACGAACCGGGACCAAAGCCTCCGCGACAGCTTTGGTCCCGGTTCGTGCCACGAACCGGGACGAATGTCCCCAACCGAACCGGGACCAATGCTCTATGGGCTCCTGGCAACTCGAACCGGGACCAATGCCAGGCATTGGTCCCGGTTTGTCACTGAACCGGGCCTAATGGCTCCCCCCCCTTCCCAAAGACCATTTTTCCACTAGTGTGACCAAACTGTTGCTAAAATATTGCTCAATATTTTAGGGTGGGCTTTAGGCCCATCTAGTAGTTTCAGAAAAATCTCTAAAGGCCCATGCTACTATGGAGAGTGGTGGGAGTTTAGTCCCACATGGCTAGTTTAGAGAGATGTACACTAATTTATAAGGTGATCTCTTCCCCACCATGTATGAGGTGCTGGCTGTGAAGAGAAAGGAGGCGTTTCACACGCGCGCTCCTCCTCCGCCGCCACGCCTCGCCTCGCCAAGCCGATCTTATCTTTTTATCACGCAGGAAAAATGTAAGCAGCAACGGAAACATTTCCATTGTCTCTTAATTCTCCCTTAATTGCGTACGTTTCCATTGATCTTCTGCTTGCGTGTGTGCCTATATGAGAGAGGTCGCTCCTCTCCAGAAAAAACACAACAGATCGCATCTGCTCCACGTACTGCCACTGTCGTTCCTCTCGCTGTCGCTGCCATCGTTGATCCCATCCCGTCCACCGCGTACACGGCCGATGGGAGAGCAGGCCTCCGAAACCCCGCCTCTCCATATCCTGTACGGGAGAGGGGCGATTAGGTTTTTGGGGAGCGTCTACTACGCGACTTGTCGTGGGGTTGTCACGGCAAGTCCTTCCTTTGGGAAGGTGAGTTCTGGGGCCATTGATGCACGAAGTACGTAGGAGAGGTTAATCTCGCCAAAGGACACAGATTTACCCAGGTTCGGCCCCTCTTGATTAGAGGTAAAGACCTACTTCCTGCTTCTCTTTATTGCTCTAGATCTGATCTCGATTACAGGGTTCCGGCTCCTCTCTCGGGAGTCGGCGACTAGGTATCTCTCTCAAGGCTTAATCTTCTCTGAGGTCCAGGACCCCGCTTATAAAGGTCGACGGGTCCCTGGACTTACAACCTACACCGAGTCACACTAGAACACGGAGTCCTACTCTATGTCTTGGTCTTCCAAGCTAGGGCTCCGGGTTGTACTTGGACTCCTTGCTGACGAGTCCCTTCTCCATCATGGGCCTTGGTCGGCTTGTCTCCAGCCCAGCCCATGCGACTTGATACGTGACTCGGCCTTGGCCTTCTTGGTCTTGGCGGGTCTACTTTCCGGGTCCATGGGCCTACCTATAAAGTATCCCCCCATCAGTAGCCCCCGAATTTATCTTGGGTGCAGCTTTAGCGGCTTCTTCTGACTCCTTAGTCGATGCTCGACTTCCTGGCTCGACTTCTTCAATCTGAGTCACCAATTCAGGAGTCACCTGCTGCTAGCTCCAAGATGAATTCCTGCATAAAACATAACACACATATAAAATGAGTCCATCTTCATTCCTTGTTCAAGCCACCACTCTTGCCTTTGCACTAGCAGGCCGAGTTTGTTATGACTCTTGTGAACAAGGACTAAATAACTCGACTCCCACTGTCACAGGACTCGCCATTCTGAGACAAGCCGGCTTCTTCCACTTCTGTGACTTTAGTTTTTCTGTTACCATTTCCTATCTGACTTTTGGTCACTGAATCGTTATCCACAGTTTACTGTGGACCACCTCTGTAACTTCCTAGGGTTTTTACCCCTTTATAAATTGCGAAGGGTTAGGTCTCAAAACCCTCACTTGCCCCTTCAGCTCAAATCTCCCTTTTCTCTTTGCGCTCATCTCTTCCCGCGCTCAGCACACACCGCCCGCTCGCAATGGCACCCAAGCGCGCAAAGGCTGCTCCCAAGGCCAAGGCTTCCTCCTCGAGCAGGACAGTGGACATCGCCGCCGCGGCCGCCGCCGCCGCCAAATCTTCCTCGAAGCGATCGATTTCCGCCGATTGGGGCGGATCCACGATTACCTCCGAGCAATTGAAGACGCACCGGTCGACGGGCCTTATCCGTCCAATGTGAAGGCTCGGGCCCCAGGAGATGAAGTGGTGCCTGCTCCCGCGAAGGACGAGGTCGTGGTCTTCACGGAGCATCTGTTCCGCGGGTTCACTCCCCCCGGTAACCTCTTCTTCCGCCAACTCCTTGAGCTTTATCAACTACGGATTCACGACTTGGCTCCCAATTCTATCCTCACTCTGTCCAACTTCGTCACTCTGTGTGAGGATTACCTCCAGATCAAGCCCGATCTTAACCTCTGGCTTGAACTTTTCTATTGCAACCCCCAGCCCGAAACTTCTGGGGGCCTTCTCCTTCAATGCGGCGCCGTCGCCCTTCAACGACGCCTTCATTCCATTTTTCCCAAGCCTGTCTTCCCTAATCGCATCAAAGATTGGCAGAAAACTTTCTTCTACTGCAAGGATACCTCCCCTGCAGGTGAACCTAAACTCCCTCTATTCTCTGAGGACCGCCTCCGGGCGACTCCTCTTATGAAGGCTAGATGCTCAGAGGCCGCCCGACCAAGAGTCGAGTCTTTGATCACTCGGATTCGGGCCCTCTTATCCCACAATCTGGAGAACATGGACCTAGTCCGCTGCTGGACAACTTGGAGGATCCAGCCCCTGAGTCCTAGGACTCGGCTTATCTGCTCATATACTCGCTGTGCGGGTGATGACCTCCGGGTGACAGAACAGCTGTCAGATGGTCCTGAGCTCGGTCGGCTCATCAAAAAGCTGACTGGGCAGCCTGTGAAGGACCAGGCACACTTTGGGCTTCAGCCCTTCTGCTCCACCAACCCAGCTCCCGATGTAAGCTTTAAGCTTTTACCTCGTTTCTAACTTGCTCTTGCTTGTATCGCTTACTAACTCAATTTCTCTGACTCTATTACAGCTCACCGACTCCTTCTGGAAGCCGGCCTCTGGAGCTGGCACTGAGAATAAAACTGAAGCTGAGGCTGAAGCTGAAGCCGAGGTTGAGGAGGAGGCTCCTGTCACAGAACAAACTGCTGTGGCAGAAGGCACTGATGACGATGACGAGGAGTCCTCTCAGGAGGCTCCCGTTGAAGATGATGTTGATGATGAGGAGTCCTCGCCAGAGGCTCCTACCAAAAATGTTGTTGAAGAGGAGTCCTCTCAAGAGGCTCCCATTGTGGAGGATACTGATGAAGACGAGTCCTCTCCAGAGGCTCCTGTAACTAAACAAGCTCGCACCACCTCTGGGACTGCTGCTGCTCAGCCATCTTTGTCTGAAGAGTCCTCAGCCAAAAGCCACTCTTCTTCCTCCCCAGCTTCCCATAATGGGTCTCGAGAGGCTGTTCCCAAGGTACCACTTTCACGAGTCCTTGGGTCCACTCGCTCACCTGCTAAGCCTGAAGAACGTGTGCAGAGTGTTGTTGCTGCTAGGAAGAGGAAGCTGCGTTCCGACGGGCCTGCAGAGACTCCTGAGCCTCTGCCTGTTTCGCACCAAAGGAAGTCGGCTTCTCCTCCCAACAAGGACGACTCCTACCACTCAGGCATGTCTATGCCTTCTTCAGACTCTCAGGCCTCCTTGGACCTGGAGACCAATGTTGGGTAAGACTCCTCTGTTTATTCTACTTGCATTCAAATAACTTCTGCTTTTTCCCTTTTCACTAGATTTATTGCTGACTTCTGTCTTTATATGTTTCAGGGCTCGGCCTTGTGTTAAGGTAACCAAGCTCCCAGGCATGACTGATGTCACATCTGGTCGTGGACCTATCCCTCCTTCGGCTTCTCAAACAACAAGCACGAGGACAGGTCCCTCCACTGCTGCATCTGCTGGTGCAACTACAGCTCCCATCATTCCCGAGTCCCCTTCAAGGACTCGTGCGGCGACTCCACAGATTGACCAGCCCTCTTCTGGGACCAAGACTCCTGACGCTGCGCCTCAAGATCAGCCGGCTCCTACCAAGGCGACTCCTATAACTCCACCAAGCATCAAGACTAAGTCATCTATTGACTATAGCCGACTTCGGGTGTCCGATAACATGTCCTTCTCTGAAGCCTATGCTGAAGCAGTCGACTTGAACGATCAATCTGCCAGGCTAAAGGACGATGAGCAAGCGGCTCTTAGATCTCTTCACATGATTCATAGCGTAAGCCTCTTGACTTCTACTCTTTATGCTTTCTAGCATCCTCCTATTCCAGTAGCCCCCAAGCACCTGTCTGCGGTGACTTGTGACTAGGATAGGTGCTTTGCTTTGAAATTGAACTTAACTGTTGTGTAGGAAAAATTCACACACTGTAGCCCCCAAGCACTGAGTCCTTAGCTCTACTAGGACTCGGGGCTGCTGATTTGTTATCTGTCGAGTTCTTGGACCCAGAAAAACTTTTCCACGAGTAGCCCCCAAGCGCCGAGTTGTCAGCCTGCGACGACTTGGAGCTACTAATCCATGTAAATTATTGACACTTAACTTGAAGAAAAAATTCTGATCTATGAGTAGCCCCCAAGCGCCGAGTTGTTAACTTGTGACGACTTGGAGCTGATGACTTGTTGACTAGGACCCATGCCTGCTGGTTGTAAGAGAAAAAACTGACTCCTGAGTAGCCCCCAAGCGCCAAGTTGTTAACTTGTGACGACTTGGAGCTCATGACTTCTCTGCTTGACTAGTGAAGCTGACTTGCAAAAATTTAACTTGTGATTGCAGTGCATTATCTCTAAGATGAAAAGAGATATGAAGGGGCTTGAAGACCAGGCAGCTGCTAGTGCCAGTTCTGCTATAGCTGAAAAAGAATGCTCCCTTCAACTTGAGAAGGACCTGAAGGTCTTGTGTGCTCAACTGGAGCAAGTAAGGAAAGAGTCGGCAGATGCGAAGAGGGTTGCCCAAAAGGCACACAATGACCTGAAGGCTGTCTTTGACACTTGCCGCAAAGGCATTGGTGCCATGTGCCAACATATATTTGGTAAGTTTGTAACTTTTGCTTACTTCCTTTCTGCACCTTTCTGAACTGCTTTTAGACTGACAATCATTGATTTCTTTTCTGCAGGGGCTGACTCCCCAAAACTCAAACTGCCCACTAGCAAGCAATTGCATGAGATGCTTGACCACTGTCATGGGCTACAAGAGGGAGCCCATGCAGTGGTGAAATATTTGAACCCTAAGGGCAAGTGCCCCAAAGAGCCTGAACGTCTGGTGGACGAGTTGTCTAGGGCACCAGGTTATATGCGGCTGTGGAAGCAATCTTCTTTGAGGAGAGCGTCCATCAGAATCCTTGCTCTAGCCCATAGCTATTACCCCACTGTTTTGGAGCCAGCTATGCTTACCATGGGGAAGCCAGAGCAACATGAGGATGGCAAACCCTTCACCCAAGACGATTTCAAGGCTGAGGAGAAGCTGGTGCGGCCATATGCTTGTGAGATTGCCAACAAGATGGACCCTGAGGTATGGGTTCATCACTATGATTTGGAGAACAAAAGAGTTGCTCTAGAGACTCCTGAGATCGTAAACTTTGGCCGCCCCTCACAGGACCCAGCTGGTGTCCCTTCCTCTTCTACTGTGCCGAGTTCCTCGTCGCCAGCGGCTCCTGTTCCTGGTGCCGAGCCCACATTGAAGACTCCTGCTGCGCCCACTCCTTCGAGAGCTATCTCTGGAGACGCCCAGAAACAAGCAGAGCTGGCTAAGCATATGAAGAGTCCCAAGGGCACTGGTTTTCAAACGAAGAGAGTCGCCACAAAGCCTCCTGTGAAGCCGGCTCCTGCCTCTACTGCTCAGACAAGGGACAAGTCTCCTGCGAAGAAGGACTCCCCAACTCCAGCTGAGAAGTTGGCTCCTCCAAAGGATCATCCCTTGGATGATTTTTGAATTTGTGTAATGATGTGCTACTGGCACTTTAAACTTTGTAAAGATGTACTGCTGGTGCTTAAACCTTGTTAGGTCTTTTGAACTACTTGTTCTGAAATTGTGCCAATCGGCTTGTGATGACTTGCTTGTTAAATTATGAGATTAATATGTACTATCTATGCAAGTCATTCTGTGGTTCTTATAACCCGTCTAATTATCCACTTATGAATAAGTAGGCCCTGCATGACTCCTCTTACAGCTTGTGCTGACAAACTCCTAACATCTCATGTCCTTTAGGATTCATAAGAGCCAGAGACGAGTCATGCTTGTAGATTAGTCATATTGTGCAGGATGCATCTAACTTACCAGTGAGAAAATTAGGTAAAATTTGGCTACTGTGCCAGGTTCAAGAGTCTAAGCTTAACTTTTTTCACTGAAAAGCAAGCCCCCAAGAACCTGATGATCAAAGCTTAAAGAATAAAGCGCACTCACTGGGTGACTCGACTAAAGGACTCGTATTCACAGAAGCCGGCTTTATTTCATTTGATCATAATAATCTGATTACATCTAGGCATGGCTCACTGGGCTCTTTGCCTTTCAACTCATAAAACTATTACAACTTAAGTAAAATAGAGACGTAATTGAGCTATATTCCATGGCCTCTTTGCCTCTGCATAGGGATCTAGCGTATGAGCTGTGTCAGCTCCTTTACTTTCACTTGCCGGCTCTCGTACATCCATTAGATAGTACGACCCATTGTGCAAGTTCTTGCTTATGACGAACGGTCCTTCTCATGGTGGAGATAACTTGTGCATCCCTTCCCTGTTCTGGACGAGTCGAAGCACTAAGTCGCCTTCCTGGAAAGTCCGAGTCTTGATTCTGCGTGCGTGATATCGCTGCAAGTCTTGCTGATAAACTGCTAATCTTTCAACGGCTAACTCCCTTGCTTCCTCGAGTGCGTCGACCGAGTTCTGGCGAGCGAGTTCATTCTCTGTCTCGACGTAATTGGCGACTCGTGGCGAGTCATGCAATAAGTCGCTTGGCAGGACAGCTTCTGCTCCATACACCATGAAGAAAGGTGTGAAGCTAAATGATGGTAGGAGGTAGGTTCTGTACATATGGTTTACTTTTTGTAAATATGCAATAAAGCTGTTGTGGGGCTTTTGCCTCACAGTCTTTTACTTTCAAAAAAAAAAAAGGTGTGAAGCCCGTGGATCTGTTAGGAGTCGTCCTTATACTCCATAGTACTGCTGGCAGCTCCTCAACCCAACACCCGGCGGCTCTTAGCAAAGGGACTCGGAGCCGAGGCTTAATTCCCTTCAGCAACTCCTGATTTGCCCTCTCTGCTTGTCCATTGGACTGTGGGTGTGCCACTGAGGCTAGGTCGAGTCTGATGTTGTTCTTGCCGCAAAACTTGGCCATCTCTCCAACTGATAAGTTGGTACCATTGTCTGTAATGATGCTGTGAGGATACCCGAAGCGTGTTGCTATTTTCTTGAAAAATCTCACTGCTGATGCTCCGTCGACTCTGCTGACGGGTTCGACTTCCACCCACTTGGTGAACTTGTCAACTGCCACTAGCAGATGGGTCTTCTGGCAGGGCGACTTTGAGAAAGGACCCACCATATCAAGCCCCCAAACTGCAAACGGCCAAGTGATAGGGATAGTTCTGAGCTCTTGGGCTGGCACGTGGTCTTGCCTTGCGTACCTTTGGCATCCATCACAGACTCGTACTATCTTCTCTGCGTCTAGATGTGCTGTTAACCAAAAGAACCCGTGCCTGAAAGCTTTTGACACCAAGGATCTAGTGGATGCATGATGACCACAATCACATGCATGAATCTCTTGCAATATTTGCCTGCCCTCTTCTGGAGACACACACCTCTGGTAGACTCCAGTGACACTCCTTCTGTACAACTCGCCATCAACTATTGTGTAAGACTTGCATCGTCTGATGAGCTGTCTCTGTTTGACTTCATCCTGTGGGAGTTCACCCCTAAGGAGATATGCAAGGTAGGGCTCTGTCCATGCTGGTGTTGCTCGTACTGACGCCACTAGTGCCGATTCTGGATCTGGGGAGGCTAACTCCTCCTCTGAGGGCAACTTGACTGATGGGTGGTGAAGTTCATCCACAAATACATTTGGTGGTACTTTCTCTCGTCGAGAGCCGAGTCGTGATAACGCGTCTGCGGCCTCGTTCTTGCGTCTGTCAATATGCTCCACTTGATAACCAGAAAAGAACCCGGCTATCTGTTCGACTGCTCTTCTATAAGCCGCCATGTTTGCATCCTTCGAGTCCCAGGTTCCAGATACTTGCTGGGCTACGAGATCCGAGTCTCCAAAGCACCTAATACGTTTGATGTTCATCTGCTTGGCCAGACGCAGGCCGTGTAGCAAAGCCTCATACTCTGCCATATTGTTTGTACAATCAAAATGTAACTGAAGGACATATGCCAACTTATCTCCTTTTGGTGAAGTTAGAACCACGCCGGCTCCTGAGCCCTCTAGCTGCCTGGACCCGTCGAAGTGCATTGTCCAATATTTGGTGCAAGGTGAACTCGGTGAAGATGTGCAATCAGTCCAATCATTGATGAAATCAACCAAAGCTTGAGATTTGATTGCTGTCCTAGGCTCGTATGTGATATGATAAGGACCCAACTCGATTGCCCACTTGGCGACTCGACCTGTTGCATCTCTGTTACGTATGATGTCTGTTAGCGGTGCTGAACTCACCACTTTGATTGGGTGCTCTTGGAAATAATGCTTAAGCTTCCTGCTTGCAAAGAAAACTCCATAGACTAGCTTCTGCCATTGAGGGTACCTTTGCTTTGACTCTGTTAGGACTTCACTGATGTAATAGACAGGTCTCTGCACTGGATACTCCTTTCCTTCCTCTGATCGTTCCACAACTACTACTGCACTGACCACTCTTTCGTTGGCAGCCACATATAATAGCATGGGCTCCTTATCTGTAGGAGTTGCAAGTACTGGTGCTGATGATAGAGTTTTCTTTAAGTTCTCAAAAGCATCATCGGCTTCTTTATCCCATATGAACTTATCTGACTTCTTCAAGAGTCGATAGAGAGGACCCGCCTTCTCTCCGAGTCTTGAGATGAATCTGCTGAGAGCTGCTACACAACCAGCGAGTTTCTGAACATCCTTTAGACAAGTCGGCTTCTGCAGATTGTGAATAGCCTTGATTTTCTCTGGGTTTGCTTCAATGCCTCTCTCTGAAACAATGAAGCCAAGGAGTTTGCCTGTAGGGACTCCAAAAACACACTTGGTTGGGTTGAGTTTCATCTTGTACTTGCGCAGGTTACTGAAGGTTTCTGTCAGGTCTGCTATCAGAGAGTCAGCCTTTTGAGACTTGACAACTACATCATCCACATAAGCGTGAATATTTCTTCCAATCTGTTCCTTGAAACAATTCTGGATGCACCTCTGATATGTAGCTCCTGCGTTCTTGAGTCCAAAGGGCATTGTTGTATAACAAAATGCTCCAAAGGGCGTGATGAAAGACGTCTTCAGCTCATCCTCTATGTTGAGTCTGATCTGGTGATACCCTGAATAGGCATCCAAAAAACAAAGTAGCTCTGACCCTGCTGTGGAGTCAATGATCTGGTCGATACGAGGCAATGCAAACGGGTCCTTAGGGCAATGCTTGTTAAGACCCGTGAAGTCGATGCACATCCGCAACTCTCCTGTTTTCTTTGGCACTAACACTGGATTGGCTACCCACTCTGGGTGAAAGACTTCCTTGATGAACTCGGCTGCGAGGAGCCGAGCCACCTCTTCTCCAATGGCCTTCCTCCTGTCATCATGAAACTTGCGCAAACCTTGCTTAACTGGTCTTGCATTAGGGTTAACGTGTAAGCTGTGCTCGGCGAGTTCTCTCGGGACTCCTGGCATGTCCGATGGCTTCCATGCAAAGACGTCCCGGTTCTCACGGATGAACTCAACGAGCGCGCTTTCCTATTTATTAGAGAGGTGTGCCCCAATGGTGAACTGCTTGGAAGAATCACCAGGGGTAAAGTCGACTTGCTTTTGTCCTGAGCTGACTTGAATTTCATCTTCTCCTCTGTGGCCGGCTTCTTAAGGACCGAGTTGTCCTCCGGGTCCACGTTTGCCTTGTAAAATTTTAGCTCCTCCTGAGCACAAGCTGTCTCAGCCATAGCTGCATCACCTAGTTCACACTCCAATGCCATCTGTCTGCTGCCATTAACTGTGATGACTCCTGCTGGACCTGGCATCTTGAGCTTCAAGTAAACATAGCATGGTCTGGCCATAAACTTAAAGTACGCTGGTCGACCAAAGAGAGCATGGTATGGACTCTTAAGATCCACTACCTCAAAAGGCATAATCTCTGAATGAAAATTCTCCACTGTACCAAAAGCAACCTCAAGATAAATCTTACCGATTGGCTTGGCTGACTTCCCTGGTACGATTCCATGAAAAACTGTCTCGGTGGGTATTAGCTGCCTATCTTGCAGCTGCATCCTCTTGAATGTGTCATAATATAAGATGTTGATACTACTTCCACCATCCATGAGCACTTTGTTCAACGTGTAGCCCCCAACTTGAGGTGCCACCACCAAGGCTAGCTGCCCTGGGTCGTCGATTCTTGGCGGATGATCTGCCCGACTCCATGTGATGGTTTGCTCTGACCACCTGAGCCACTGTGGAAGGGCCGGCTCCACTGCATTGACAGATCTAACCTTTAATTTCTTGGCACGCTTGGACGTGCTTGTTGTGAAGACATGGTAACTGCCACGACTCGGGTTCTGTGGCCGAGTTGTGACATAATACTGCCCATTGTTATCATGAAGCTGCTTCGGGTTCTGCTGGAACCTGCCCTGTTGGTTACCTCCTCCCTGAGGTTGGTTAGGGTTATTGCCGGCTCCTCCACCGTGGTTGCCGGGTCCTCCATCACCATTGTTTCCTCTATATCCATTGTTGTTGCCTCTATTTCCTGGTCCTGGGAGCCTAGCACGCTGCAAATCCACGCACTGTCCCAAGGTATGACCACACTTGCCGTTTCTGGCATGTTTAGGGCATGGACTCGCCAGAACCTCCTCTGTGGTTAGCCTCCATCCCTGATACCCTTGAGAACTGTTGTCCTTGCGTCTGACCCCAGTGTTTGTGTTAGCCACCAGGTCAGAGTTGTCTCCATACGGTCGCTTGTTACTTCCCTGATTCTGGTTCTGACCATTGCCACCATGTCCTTTAGATCCTTCCTCCTGATCCTTTGTTTTGTCTGTGGCCGCATGTTTGTTAGCACCTGCCATGATCTCGCCGATCGTAAGGGGAATACCTTGATTAAGGCTCTCCTTCATACGACCCAGCTTCCAACTCAAGGGATTGTAGCTGCAATTTCTCTCCATTGCCATTAGTACTAAAATTGTTGGGAGTCCTTGCGATGAGTTGATGATCTCCGAGACCCGCTTCTTCCAATGCCTTGCAGACTCGCCCTTTCTCTGAACACACCGCTCTAGGTCCTCTATGGTACTAAGCTTTTTGCATGTTCCCTGGAAGTTCTGTATGAAAGCTGACTTCAACTGCTCCCAAGAATTGATTGATCTAGGAGGCAAGTTACGCATCCACACTTTGGCTGCTCCCTCCATCATGAGGTACATGAATTTGGCACACAAATTTCCTGTGGCATTGCGGATACTCATCGCCATCTCGTATGTACCCAACCAGGAGGTCGGGTCCATGTTGGGCTCGTAATTGGGAACTTTGCGCGGCTCCTTGAAGTCGCTGGGGAAAGACTCGGACCTAATGGCATCTGATAGGCACTCTGGTCCTGTCAGTGAAGGAGAGGTACCAGGAAAAGTCACCTCTGTGTGCGCCCGGGTCGGCTGAGGCTGGTTATCTGGACCAGCTAGGGCTCTATCCCTCTCAGCCTCCCGTGCCCTGGCCGCCTCCCTCTCTCGTCGCTGTCTTGCTTCATCAACCACCAGTTGAGCTCGTGAGGCAGTTGGTATGATGACCCTGTTCCTCTCTTGTTCACGGCGCCTTGCGCTTGTAGAGTTGGCCGGGTGAGACTTGTCATGCCGACTCCTCGTGCCAGAGTTGAACGGTGTCGAGTGTAGCCTACTTGCATCTGGAAACGCTGGATAAAGAGCTTGCTGAGTCATTGCTGTCTTCAGCATCTCAATAGCACGGCGGGTCTCCTGTCCCGCTGCTCCTTCTGGTATCTCAATGTTCTCTAGTCTCATAGTTGCCGCATGAACGTTGTCCATTGGGTTAGAGTAATGCCCCTCTGGCGTACGAAACCTGCCAGGTGGAGGTCCCATACCACCTGCTGATCCTCCTCCGACTCCTCCTTCAGGCGGCGGTCCGTTGGTACCGTTGCCGCCGGGTCCTTCCGGTGGTGGTGGTGGTGGTGGTGTTGCTCCTCCTCCTGCGCCGCCTCCTACAGCTGATGAGCTCCCTAGCCCAGCTCCTGCGCCTGGACCAGTGGGTGTGTTGAACAAAGCAGTAGGGTTGACAATGACTCCGCCACGCAGGCGACTCCTCGCCCTGCGATGCTGAATAGAGGTGAGTTCCTCCTGACGACTCCTTACGACCTGGGCCTCAGTCTGGACCCGGGCCCGCTCTTCTGCTAATCTGCGGTTTGCCTCGTTAATTTCTGCTAGTTGCCTCTCCATCGCAGCACGCGCGCTGGCTAACTCGGCCGCTCGTTCTGCTGCGTTGCTTGCATTGATTTCCTTTGTTAGTAGACTTGGATCAAATTGATTTCCGCCATTCCCTGACATGTAGACTCCAACGACGCGGGCGCATACTGGCGACTCCGCGTAATCCTCCTCTTCAATTCCATACCCAAGCCGATCTTCGAACAAGGGCAAGATAGACTCTGAATCGGCGTCGTAATCTGGCTCCATAAGTGGCTCCGCCAGCGACTCCTCTTCATGGTTGACAGCAAGTTGTTTCTTTGGCTCAGCGATGATGCCGACCTCTGATGTACCGACCGACTCCTCACCGTCGGACTTGATAACAGCCGTTGGCTCTGAAACTGATTCCGCCGAGTTAGCGCGAAGACCCGACGCGCAAACCATGCCGACGAACACGTTGATCCCTCCAAAAACAAACTGATAACCCTCGTCGACCTCCTCCATCTCTGGAGTCCAGCCGGAGTCATCGATCTCGGTTTCTCCATGCTCATCAGTGTAGACTCGCCCGATGGCAAGTTTCTCCATGGCCCGGCGAGCGGCTCCCACGATCTCAACTCCACGCATCTCCTGCCCCACAGTGGGCGCCAACTGTCGTGGGGTTGTCACGGCAAGTCCTTCCTTTGGGAAGGTGAGTTCTGGGGCCATTGATGCATGAAGTACGTAGGAGAAGTTAATCTCGCCAAAGGACACATATTTACCCAGGTTCGGCCCCTCTTGATTAGAGGTAAAGACCTACTTCCTGCTTCTCTTTATTGCTCTAGATCTGATCTCGATTACAGGGTTCCGGCTCCTCTCTCGGGAGTCGGCGACTAGGTATCTCTCTCAAGGCTTAATCTTCTCTGAGGTCCAGGACCCCGCTTATAAAGGTCGACGGGTCCCTGGACTTACAACCTACACCGAGTCACACTAGAACACGGAGTCCTACTCTATGTCTTGGTCTTCCAAGCTAGGGCTCCGGGTTGTACTTGGACTCCTTGCTGACGAGTCCCTTCTCCATCATGGGCCTTGGTCGGCTTGTCTCCAGCCCAGCCCATGCGACTTGATACGTGACTCGGCCTTGGCCTTCTTGGTCTTGGCGGGTCTACTTTCCGGGTCCATGGGCCTACCTATAAAGTATCCCCCCATCACGACTGCTCGCCGCTGTTCATCTGCTTCCTCTACATCTGCGTCAACTACTTACGCGTCGCCTTCATCATTATCATGACCAACGAGGACGCCACTGCTGCTGCTGCAGCCGCCGCCGCCCAAGAGACTGCTGCTGCCGCCGCAGCCTCCGCTGCTGCTACGGCCAACTGGCCCATTGGAGGGTACATATTTATCCCTCTCCTGATTACTTGCATGTCTGTTATACTAGTGATTTCTGTAGATGTTTCTACTATTTCTCTAGTACATGGTTATATCATAGATTTTCAGTATATCAGTAGCACCGTTTACGTCATGCTCATGATTTATACTTGGATTAATTTAATCGAACAATTGCCTATATTCTCAACAATCCAAAAACCTAAATTTGTGTAGGCAATTTTCGATCCAAGGCTTTGCTGCTGCACTGAAACCGGCCCCGTTTACGGGGACGTACTTTAAGCGTTGGCAGACCAAAACCATCTTATGGCTCACGGCAATGAACGTGTTCTGGGTCGCCGGTGTTACTCCTCCCACGGGAACGATTGCTCCTGAACAGGAGAAGGCGTTCAGGGAGGCCACCGTCGTCTTTGTTGGAGCCGTTCTGAGCGTGATAGGAGATAAGTTGGTTGATGCATATTTACATATGCGGGTTGCCAAGGACTTGTGGAACACGCTCGAATCTAAATTCGGTGCAACCGATGCTGGAAGCGAGATGTATACCATCGAGCAGTTCCATGATTACAAGATGGTCGAAAACCGTTCTGTATTGGAACAGGCTCATGACATACAGTGCATCGCCAAGGAGCTTGAGATTCTTAAGTGTGATTTACCGGGCAAATTTGTCGCGGGATGCATAATCGCTAAGCTTCCTAATTCCTGGAGGAATTTTTCTACTTCTCTGAAGCATCAGAGGCGTGAATTCTCAGTTGAGGATGTCATCGGCCATCTGAGTGTCGAGCAAAACTCGAGAGCAAATGACTCGCAGGGAAAGGGGACCGAAGGGACTTCTGCCGCCAACATGGTACAGAAGAACCTCAACCCTCACAAGCCCAAGGGGAAGACCGGTGTCCAACATAATACCGACTTCAAAAAGAAGAGTAAGAAAACCTTCAACAAGGATAAGAAGGATAAGAAGAAAGGTGCCTGTTACACTTGTGGTTCTGAGGAACATTGGGCTCACAAGTGCCCAAACAAGTTCAAGAAGCCAGGCCAGTCCGTCAACATGATCGTCAGCCACAGTGAGAATGGGGCATCTGGGTACGGTAATTTGTTTACTGTATTTTCAGTTTGTCAGTCTACCAATTGGTGGATTGACACAGGTGCAAATATTCATGTATGTTCTGACATCTCACTGTTTTCTTCTTATCAGGTCACAGGAAACGGGTCCGTATTGATGGGGAATGGCGCGAGTGCTTCTGTTCTTGGTGTTGGCACGGTCGATCTGAAGTTTACTTCGGGAAGGATCGTGCAGCTGAAGAACGTGCAGCATGTCCCCACCATCAAGAAGAATCTCGTTAGTGGCTCCCTTCTCTGTAGAGAAGGGTTTAAGTTGGTTTTCGAGTCTAATAAAGTAGTTGTTACGAAATATGGATTGTTTGTTGGAAAAGGTTATGAATGCGGAGGTCTGTTCCGCTTTTCCCTCGTTGATTTTTGTAATAAAGCCGTGAACAATATTCATTCGAATGTTAATGAAACAGAAGTTTGGCATTCACGTCTTTGTCACATTGGTTTCGGTTGTATGACGCGGTTAGAAAAGTTGAATTTAATTCCGAGTTTCACTTTAGCCAAAGGTTCTAAGTGCCATTCGTGTGTGCAAGCAAAGCAACCTCGCAAGCCCATAAAGCTGCGGAGGAGAGACACTTGGCACCGTTAGAACTCATACATTTAGATCTCTGTGAGATGAATGGTGTGTTGACTAAAGGTGGAAAGAGATACTTCATGACGTTGATAGATGATTCCACTAGATATTGTTATGTATATCTGTTAAGCACTAAAGATGAGGCTCTAGACTACTTTAAAATCTATAAGGCAGAAGTTGAGAATCAACTTGAAAAGAAAATTAAACGAGTTCGGTCAGATTGTACCTCATCAAGGCTTATTGACTTTTATTCAGTCATACGCATGCATGAGCATGTGCCAAGTCAATCAAATGAATTCTCCAGAGGAGGATACCACTATGCCATACCAGTTATGAACAATACAATGCAAGCAAATTAACATGGCATGCTATCCACTATCGATCAATTGGAACTAACCATGAGAGAACACAAACTACTAAGCATCCATTAAAAGACACATATACCTCACATGAACCAACTAAGCATGCTCACATAGAAGAGTACATGTATAAAAATGAGGACAAGTAGAGTTCATACCAGCTTCTCACCCAACTCGAGTGTGCGAGTCGAATATATGAAAAGAATAGTATATCCACATGTAACTTCTTCCGATTTTTTGTCGTTTCTGACCAATGCCAAGTTTACTAACCAAGTAGATTTACTTAAAGCTCCCAAAGTGATGCCAATACCCACACAAGATCATACATATGACAAGAAATTGCAAACTAAAATAAGATGTGCAAAAAGTAAAAGATAAGACTTCTCATTAATATTTCATAACCGGCAAACTCACACCAAGGGATACATAGATAAGCAACTAAAAGAGAGATACTTCCACACTACAAACCATCCTATATGATAACTTCTCTACTCATGATATGACTCACTGACAAGATAATAGGTAAAAGATAAAAATTGTGATACCGCGGCACTCCCCCCAAGCTTGGAACAAGCCAAGGGGATGCCAATACCGATGATGATTTACTCCTTTGGTGGTGATGGTGAATCCTTGACAGTTGGAGTGAGCAGATAGTCCAGTATCCTGCGAAGTCGGTGGTTTTCCTCCTGAAGTATCTCCACCTCCCTTCTCAGAATACGGTATTGCTCACAAAACTCATCGGTGACTCGAAGGGCTTCCTCTACAGCTGGGAAAGAACTGAGATCTGGAACGGGTGGTATCGGTCCCTGCATATTATGAGAAAAAGCACGACCACGATTAATTGATCCCACAAAAATTCGCTTGTGTGCTCCGGATCTTGCAACAATGGGCTCTTCTTTGTAGAACCTTTTCTCCCCTACTTCCTCCAAAAGCTCCTTGCCCTTGTTGTTGTTGTTGTTGGAGATCATGATGCAACTAGAACTTGGAGCGCTTCCTGGCAGAAACAGGTCGAAACAAAAACGCGACGAAAAGACGATATACGGACCTCGGGGAATCCGGGTGATTATATAGGTGAAATATTAACGCCAAAAGGAAGGTACGGGAACGAAACATGGTCGGAGTCGGGCACCGAGGCGCCCACACCACGTGGTGGCGCGGCCAGAGGTGGGCCCGCGCCACGGGGTGGTGTGGTGCCTCCGGGCACCGTTTCCATCCCTTTTCGGTCTCGTAATTTTCCATATTTAATATAAATAACTAAAATATCTTTCAACGGATCAAACGCGAACTTTTTCTTACCGAAACTGTTACCTATTTGAAAACAGACTCTGCTGTCCCCTCGATTTGCTCTTTGATATAAGTCTCCGGGGTTATCACTTGAATAACATCAACATTTTCATTGTAGGAATCTCCAGCAATATAATGTTTGAGTCTTTGTCCATTCACCACTTGTGTACCATTATCCTTTAATGAAGCAATCTTGATAGCACCGGAACGATACACCTCCACAATAACATAAGGTCCTTCCCATTTTGAGAGTAATTTTCCTGCAAAAAATCTGAGACGAGACCTATACAATAGAACTTTCTCACCAACTTTAAACTCTCTCTTAATGATTCTCCTATCATGCCATCTCTTTACCTTTTCTTTAAAGAGCTTAGCATTTTCATAAGCTTCACTTCTCCATTCATCTAAAGAACTTAGTTGAAGTAACCTTTTCTCACCAGCAAGTTTAAAATCTCTATTAAGCTCTCTCACTGCCCAATAAGCTTTGTGTTCTAATTCTAAAGGCAAGTGACAAGCTTTTCCATAAACCATTTTATAAGGAGACATTCCCATAGGATTTTTAAAAGCAGTTCTATAAGCCCATAAAGCATCCTTCAACTTACTAGCCCAATTCTTTCTTTTCTCTATTAGATAATTCTACTTGCCCACTGGTTTGGGGATGATAAGCTGAATCAATTCTATGATTAATACCATACTTAGCAAGGGTCTTTCTAAAACCACTATGTATAAAATGAGAACCTCCATCAGTCATAAGATATCTAGGCACACCAAACCTAGGAATGATAACATCCAGAAGCATTTTCAAAGAGGTTTGACTATCAGCACTTTTAGTTGGTATAGCTTCTACCCATTTAGTGACATAATCAACAGCTACAAGTATATGAGTGTTACCTTCTGAAGAAGGGAAAGGACCCATAAAGTCAAATCCCCAACAATCAAATGGTTCAATAACAAGAGAATAATTCATAGGCATTTCATTGCGTCTAGAAATATTACCAACTCTTTGACATTCATCACAGGATAAAATAAACTTTCTTGCATCTTTAAAGACAGATGGCCAATAAAAACCTGATTGTAGAACTTTCTGTGCAGTTCTATCTCCAGCATGATGTCCTCCATAAGCACTACTATGACATTTTCGCAATATTTCTTGTTGCTCATATTCTGGAACACATCTTCGCATAACACCATCCATTCCTTCTTTATATAAATGTGGGTCATCCCAAAAATAATAGCTCAAATCATAAAAGAATTTCCTTCTTTGCTGAGCTGAAAAGGTTGGAGGCAACTACTTGGAAACAATAAAGTTAGCATAATCAGCATACCAAGGACTATCTCGCGAACTCACCTTTATTGCAGCCAATTGTTCATTTGGAAAACTACCATTAACAGGTATAGGATCATAAGCAATGTTTTCCAATCTAGACAAATTATCAGCAACAGGATTTTCAGCACCTTTCCTATCTACAATATGCAAATCAAATTCTTGCAAAAGCAGCACCCATCTAATAAGCCTAGGCTTAGCATCTTTCTTTTCCATAAGGTACTTAATAGCAACATGATCAGTATGAATAATGACCTTTGAATCAACAATATAGGGCCTAAACTTATCACAGGCAAAAACTACAGCTAGAAACTCTTTCTCAGTAGTAGCATAATTCCTTTGAGCAGCATCAAGAGTCTTACTAGCATAATGAATAACATTCAACTTCTTATCTACTCGTTGTCCAAGAACAACGCCTACAGCAAAATCACTTGCATCACACATAATTTCAAAAGGCAAATTCCAGTCAGGTGGTTCAACAACAGGAGCAGTAGTTAAAGCATTTTTCAAAGTTTCAAAAGCTTCCTTACAATCGTCATCAAAAACAAAAGGTACGTCTTTTTGAAGAAGATTGGTAAGAGGCTTTGAAATTTTAGAGAAATCTTTAATAAACCTTCTGTAGAAACCAGCATGACCAAGAATACTACGAATACCTTTAACATCTCTGGGATAGGGCATTTTCTCAATTGCTTCCACTTTAGCTCTATCAACTTCAATTCCTTTCTCAGAAATTTTATGTCCCAAGACAATTCCTTCATTAACCATAAAGTGGCATTTCTCCCAATTAAGAACAAGGTTAGTTTCCTCACATCTCTGCAAAACTTTATCAAGATTTCGCAGACAGTTGTCAAAAGAATTCCCATAGACAGAAAAATCATCCATGAACACTTCTACAATCCTTTCACAAAAACCATGAAAAATAGCAGACATGCATCTTTGAAAAGTAGCAGGAGCATTACATAAACCAAAAGGCATACGCCTATAAGCATAAGTTCCATAAGGACAGGTGAAAGTAGTTTTCTCTTGATCCTTAGCTCTAACAGCAATTTGAGAAAATCCAGAATAACCATCAAGAAAACAAAAATGAGTATTCTTAGATAACCTTTCTAGCATTTGATCAATAAAAGGTAAAGGGTAATGATCTTTCTTAGTAACTTTATTGACCTTTCTAAAATCAATGCACATCCTATATCCTACAATCACTCTTTGAGGAATAAGCTCATCATTATCATTAGGCACAACAGTAATGCCTCCTTTCTTAGGAACACAATGCACAGGGCTTACCCATTTACTATCAGCAATAGGATATATAATGCCAGCTTCAAGGAGTTTTAATACCTCATTTCTTACCACTTCCTTCATCTTAGGAATTAGACGGCGTTGATGTTCAACAACAGGCTTTGCGTCTTCTTCCATGTTAATGGCGTGTTGGCAAATAGTGGGAGAAATCCCCTTTAGATCATCAAGAGTGTATCCAATAGCTCCTCGGTGTTTCCTTAGCACTTCCAATAATCTTTCTTCTTCAATATCTGAAATCTTAGAACTAATAATAACAGGATATGTTTTTCTTATCATCAATGTAAACATATTTAAGATTATCAGGCAAAGGTTTTAAATCAAAAACCGGCTCTTCTTTTGGTGGTGGTGTGGTGCCCAAATCTTCAACTGGTAAATCATGCTTGAGAATGGGTTGCCGAAGAAAAACTTCTTCAAGCTCATTCCTCTCTTCCCTAAAGACCTCGCTTTCATGATCCTCCAAATGTTGCTGCAAAGGATCATTAGGAGCAAGAGCAATATATGCAAGCTTTTCAACTCTAAAGTCTTCATTAGGTAATTCAGGTTCATAAGGGACTTTAGTAAATTTAGAAAAGTTGAACTCATAAGATTCACCAGCGAATTTAGTAAAGATCTTTTCTTTCTTACAATCTATAATAGCACCACAAGTGTTCAAGAAAGGTCTACCAAATATAATAGGATAAGTCAGTAGAACCAAGTACTAAAAAGTCAGTAGGATATTTAACCTTACCACAGAGGACTTCAACATCTCTAACAATTCCAATTGGAGAGATAGTTTCTCTATTAGCAAGCTGAATAACCACATCAATTTCTTCAAGCTCACAAGAAACAATTTCATGCATAATCTCCCTGTAGAGCTCATAAGGAATAGCACTAGAACTTGCACCAATATCACATAAACCATAATAGCAATGATCACCTATTCTAACAGAAAGCACAGGGACACTATTTTTCCTAGCTTTATTAGGATGTGAAACAATATAAGAAGCTTCTTCACAGAAAATGATGTGCCCATCTTCTACACTTTCAGTTACAAGGTCTTTAATTATTCCTACAACAGGTTTAATAGTTATTTGCTCATCAGGTTCTGTCGGTTTCTTTGCACTTTTATTAACCACACTAGTTATGACAGAGTACTCCCTCACTTTAGCAGGAAAGGGAATTTTTTCAATATAAGCTTCAGGCAAAATGTGATCAACAGTATTAACCTCAACAGTCCTACCAATAGGCAATTTAGCTTTATCCTTATAAGGTTCATGATACTTATCAAAATTCTTTTTAGGCAATTCGAAATAGGAGGCAAAGGCTTTGTAAAAGTTCACAACAACTTGAGAGTCAAGACCATAAGCATTACTCATATCTTGAAAATTATCAGTATCCATAAAAGTTTTAATGCATTCGTAATCATATTTTATGCCTGACTCTCTACCTTTGTCGCTTTCCCATCCTTCAGCATTCTCTTCAATGCGATCAAGAAGTTCCCATTTAAACTCTTCTTTATTGCTTGAAAATGACCAGGCACAAGCAGTATCCAACAAGGTTTTATCCTGAAAAGAAAGCCTTGCATAGAAATTATCAATAATAATATTACCCGGAAGTCCATGAACAGGGCATTTGAGCAATAATGACTTCAATCTCCCCCACGCTTGGGCAATACTCTCTCCATCATGAGGCCAAAAATTATATATAAGATTCCGATCCTTGTGGATTTCACTTGGAGGATAGAATTTAAAATAGAATAGAGGCACAATTTCTTCCCAAGTAAGAGACCGACTATTATGCAGCAGTTTATACCAATGTGCAGCTCTCCCAGACAATGACAGAGAATATTATTTCTTCTTCACCTTTCCCATTGTAATACCTGCACACTTAAACAACCCGCATAATTCATGTAAATATAACAAATGATCTCCAGGACGGGCAGTTCCATCATAGCGATTATCCATTACACGCTCAGCAATTTTAATAGGTATCTTATATGGGGTTACCTCCTCATCTGGCGCCTCATCAATTTCAATAGCAGTAGTAGTAGACTTTTTAAAGAGGTAATCAATAGATAGCCTCTCCATAACGAAATAAAATAGCAGATAGAAATAAAAACAGCACTTACAATAAAAGCTTCCCTTACTAATTCCACTTACCAATAGCGCTTCACTCCCCGGCAACGGCGCCAGAAAATAGTCTGATGACCCACAAGTATAGGGGGGTGTATCGTAGTATTTTCGATAAATAAGAGTGTCAAACCCAACGAGGAGCAGAAGGTGTTGACAAGTGGTTTCAATCAAGGATTCACTGTAAATGCTCACAGACAGATTTTTAGTGGTTTTTGATAATGCAGAATAATAAAATATGAGTAAATAAAATGCGGTAATAATAATTGCAGCAAGTGGCCCAATCCTTTTTAGAGCAAAGGACAAGCCAGTGGTTCTACTTATGATGACCAAACGTTCTTGAGGACACACGGGAATTTAGTCAAGTGCTTTCGCTTCCTATAGCTGATTAATCTTCATTGTTTCGATAAGTGTTGTGTGGGTGAACCTATGCTAATGCACCGCCCTTCCTAGGACTAATACATACTTGTGATTATACCTCTCATAAGCATACCGCAAATACAAGAAAGTAATTAAGATAAATCTAACCACAGCCTTACACTCTGAGATCCTGCTATCCCTTATGCAATGATGTACCAAAGGGGGTTCAGGTTGCTGTCACTCCGGCAACCCCACAATTAGTAAACCAAATACACAATGCATTCCCCTAGGCCCTTAAAAGGTGAAGTGTCATGTAGTCGACGTTCACATGACACCACTAGAAGAATAACACCACAACTTAAGTATCAAACCAATAAATATTACTCAACATAGTTCACTACTAACATCTAGACTTCTCCCATGTCCTCAAGAACTAAACGAACTACTCACAAGACATCATATGGATCATGATCAGAGGTGATATAATGATGAATAACAATCTGGACATAAACCTTAATTCAATGGTTTCACTCAATAGCATCAATCACAAGGGGTAATCAACACCGGGAAAGCTTCCCCTATGAACTAGACAAGATTCTACCCAAGATGTTACAGCGGAACGGAGTGGCGTGATGGGGATGATGGTGCTCAGTGGTGGAGATGATGATGATGATGATCCCGATGAAGCCTAGCTCGATGACGATGACGATGGCGACGATCTTCCCCCTCCGGGAGGGAATTCCCCCGGCAGATTTCTCCCTGCCGGAGAGTTTTTTCTCTCTCTATGGTTTCCGCCTCGTGGTGGCGGTGGAATACCTCTCCATGACTCCTCCCCGTCTTAGGTTTTCGGGGTGAACAAGTATGCGAAGGGGGAGGCCTGTTGGTGGGCTAGGGCCTCCACACCACCTGGTGGCGCCGGCCAGGGGGGTGCCGCGCCACCACATGGTGTGGGCCACTGGCAGCCCTCCTCCGGCTCCCCTTTTGGCTCACGCCCTTATTTGCAAATATAAGGTCTTCTGTATTTGCTCCGGACTCCGTTGATCTTCAGAAATATGGTATCTTGACGGTCCTTTTTCCAGCAGAATTCAGCCTCTGGTGAATAATTCCCCAATGATCATGAAACATGCAAAATAGGTAAAATAACATAAGTATCACTTCTAAACACAAAATATATCAATGAATATTAGTAAATTATGATATAAAATAGTGATGCAAAATGGACGTATCACGGGCCTGGGCCTGTACGGTATCCACGCGCTGTCGTCGCCGGGAGCAGAGCATCGACGACATCGACCTGCTGCGCGGACCGCGCCGCCTCCGGCGCCACCCACGCGAGACCACCCTGCTGCCCTGGACCAGTCCCGCAACAGATCTCCAGCTTGTCCGTCCACGGAGCATCACCGACGTGCGGCCGCCCCTGCCCTGGACCGCGTCCAGCTACTCCGGCCGCGGAGCATCACAGCCTGCTCGCCTGTCGTCAGCCACCTTTGCCAGAATTGGTAGAATCAAAGCCCTCCCTCCCCAGCAATCATAGAATCAAAGCAACACACAACCAAATTATTGAGACGGGAAGGTGAGAAAAAATCAAATCGGCTGCTTTCTATCTTGAGCATCCAGTACGGTACGAAAAATCCATTCCCATCCAACGTCACAAACAAATTAAAGAAACGTGTTGATCTAGAGCACCAACAAGATTCGGGATCTCCTGACAACATGAATATTGAAGAAAAATGAAAAAAAAGCAGGATGGCCAGACCTAGGCCGATGTTGAAGACCATCTAGGTCCCTTGATGGCGTCAACTCCCCACCACGGGGATGGCAGATCGAGGACGGGATCTTGGCGCTCTCCAGCCTGCCATGGTCAGGCAATATCCTTGATGGAATGACGGCGCTAGGAATGGAGCCCGGCCATCCATCGTCGGTCGAGTCCGCCCACGCGCCTCCAGCCTGCCATGGACATCGGCGCCAGCCCGAGGAACGGCAGCTAGCCCTGAGCCCTCCCTTGGATACGCCGGCAAATCCAGCGGGAGGCCCTCGCTCGCGACCTCACCGGTGGCAGGGCAACCCAGATCGACAGCCGGGCAGCAGTTTCTGGTCGCCGGGGCAGGAAGCACGGCGGGAGGGTCTGGGCGTTGGGCTGCTGGCGCGGTGGAAGAAATCGGGGGCGGGGTGGGGAGCAGGGGCGGCGCGGTGGGGGTCTTCACCTTGCGGTTTTTTGCTTCATTTTTTTTACAACTTGTACGGTGCGGACCACCTCGGGGGGCGCAGTGCGGTGGTGGTCTGGTTGTTGCGCGGTTGCGGGGTGGGAAAAAGGAAGATGGTAACGACGTTAATCTGATACGGTGCTAAAATGTCCTATAGGCTGATCCAACGGTGGGACGAGGGTGCGTAGCTACCACCCATGGTAGCAGGCTATTTCCCTCTCTATATATATATATATATATATATAGGGACGCGCTATTTGACACCCAGGGAGTAGAATAAGTTATTCTACACCCACCCCATACCTTCTAAACTGTAAATGATTATTACATCACGTAAATTTTATATTACCTCGTAAGTCAAGGAGAACGTAAAAAAATATCGACATGACGTAAAACTTTTTTTTACGTGACGTAAAAACTTTTTTTTATGGTTTTTACACTGTTATGACTCATAAAATTGCATTTTTTATGTCAATTTTTATTGTGAATCAATATGAATGTAATTATTTGTATATCAAACATAAATTCTAAATAAAAGAAAGTAAAAGAAACTTAGTGTGCAAAATAAGTATTATGCACCCTGGGTGCTGAATACGGTGTATATATATATATATATATATATATATATATATATATTACAGCTATTCTGCACTCCTTTGCAGAATAACTATTCTGCACAACTTTCGACTGCCATTTTTGTGGAGAGTATTTCGACTGCCATTTTTGAACCGTTTATCGGAATGACGCATGCAATATACCGTTGGATAGCTACGGAAATTGCGCAAATTTTACTCTTCTGAACGGTTTCCAAATTTTGTGCGGATTTTGAACAATTTCAAATATACTACACACGGATTTCAAGATTTTATCCGTTTTCGTACAGTATTTGGGGCGCCATTTTCAGACCGCTTGTCGGATGAATGCAAATAATATGCCGTTGGATAGGTATGGAAATTGCGCAACTTTTACTCTTCTGTCAGGTTTCGAAATTATGCACGGTTTGAAAACAATTTCAAATGAACTATACAATGTTTTCGCGGATTTATCCGTTTTCGTACTGTATTTTGGACGCCATTTGCAAACCGTATGTCGGATTGATGCAAGTGATACGCCGTTGGAAAGCTATGGAAAATGCGCAACTTCTCTATCTCTAGCTAATTTTCGAAATTCGTTGCGGTTTAAGAGCAGTTTTAAAAATAAATAATTCTATTTTAGATCCAGCGAATAGTTTTTTGGAATTACTTTCAACCCGCTCATCAAAACGTAACAAATGATACGGCGTTGGAAAGATATTCACTAGGGGCAACTTTTTTGTGAAGAAATGTTTTCAAAATTCGGTACGGTTTTTAATTAATTTTAAAAATACGAAAACAGAGAAACATGATAATATGTGTTGGACCATTTTTTTTGAACTTCTCGTGATACACAGGTGAACTTCCTATTCTCGAACCAGTTCTGAACTTGATCAGAAAGCTGATGAACCCCCCAAAATATGTAAGTGAACTGACTATTTTTTTTTTACAAGTGAACCTATGACTTCTCGTAATGCGTACGTGAACTTCCTACTTTTCGCAAATGAAGTTTATTGGTTTTTCCTCGTAAAGTTGATGAACTTCCCCGCGCGAACGTATGTGGACTTTCTATATTTTAATTAAGTGAACCTCTCGCTGAACCATATTTTTTCTGAACCTCTCGCGATACGCTCGTGAACTTCCTTTATTTTTTTTGGCAATTGAACTTTATTTTTGGAGAACTATTTTTCTGAACTTCTCACGATACGTAAGTGGACTTCCTATTTTTTCCACTCTCATCATTTGAAATTTTTTCAACAGAAAGATAAACTTGCAGCGCGTACGACGTGAACTTCGGGCGTGGTTAAAATAAACTTTGGACTTGTTCAAAGCGAACTCCTGAAAAAGAAGTAACGTCCAACGCATTTTAATATAAACTTTCGACGCGTTCGTGTTGAACTTCCGTTCGGTACAATGTGAACTTCTCGAAAATAAATAATGAACTTTCTTCTATATTTTGTCGCAGGTTTTTGTACCGTGTCATGCATTATCTCTGTCGTAGTTTTCAAACCGTTTGTCCAAAAAAAAACTATATTTTGGCCGAACTTCTCAATCTTTCGTGCTATGTTCTCATTGTCCTTCACGTTAGAGTTTTTCTGAAAATGAACTTCTACGAATTGAGAATTTTTGCGAACAAAATTGTGAAAAAAAATCTCCACTAATGATTTGATTTTTTTCTGAAATAAAATAAACTTCCGACGCGGTTGCGATGAACTTCCGATACCTTCAAGGTGAACTCAGAACACCGTCAAAGCGAACTCTTTATTCTAGAATTTTTTCATCAGTTAATTATCAAAACGAACTTTGGCAACGTGACGGCATGAACTTTCACCACCAAGCAAGTGAACTTCGATGGTGCATAATTATTAACAGTAAAATGCAATGCACAATTAACAGTTGTGGGCTACCAATCTAGCAATGCACAAATAACTTACAGCAAACTTTGCTCAGCAAAGTAAGAGTAACACCATTTTTACAACAATTTTCATGATGGAATTCCGTCGGAGATTTGAGGCGACAGTATGGTGACCGCCAGTTGCACCTTCCCCACAGACGTCAGTAGCGTAGCGTGAACCCCCGCAGTAGCCGCTGTTGGACTCCCGTGGCTAGTCAAGGGAATTGCTACGACGGCATGAGATGCGGGGGCAGACCAGGACGTCGGTAGAGCTGAGGACCGACGGCGCGCCACCGGCTCGGGAGGTGTGGGTGAGCCTGGGTGTCGTCGGCTCGAGATGCAGGGCAAGGAAGGGCGCCACCGACCGAGTTGCTGGCAGGGCGAGCAGCATGGTGGCGGGAATCACGGGGGCGTTGGGATGGTCAGCGTGTGAGGCCGTGGCCTGCTCCCGACAGTTAAGGTGCTCGTCCGGCCAGGAGGTGGCTCGGATCGTCCTGCTCGTCGGGATCTGGTTGGGAGGAACTGGGGGCGGTGGAGCCGGTGTTGAGTGGAAGAAGGTGCTGGCCGGGCCAGGGGTGACGGCGGCGGTGGATCCGTGGGGGGCCTCCGCGGTGGCGACGGCGCGCGGGTTTCCGGAGGCGGCGGGGCGGTGGTTTCCCGAGGGTGGCGGCGGTTTGCGGGCCATGACCTCCCGCGGCGGCGGCGGTGCGGGGGCCTTGACCTCCCGGGACAACGGCGGCAAGGGATCCGCGATCTCCCGGGGCCGGTCGGGCGAGAGGAGTCCTGCCGGAGGGGAGAGGCGTCACGGCCGCCGGTGGGAGAGGGGAGGGACGTCGCGGCCGCTGGTGGGGTTGGGGAGGGGCGTCGCGACCGCTGACGAGGGCTGCTCGCCTGAGAAGGTCGGAGCAGGGCAGCGCGCTGGTGGGGGCGGCGGCGGCAGCCTGCTGGTTTGGTCCTGGGTGGGGTGGGGTGCGGGAGGTGGAGGTGGGGGTCGGGGTGGGTTGACCCGGAGAGAGAGTGCATCGGGATGGTGGGTGGGTATGTTTTTTTTTTTGGTCGGTTCGGTTCAGGAAAGAAGGTGATTGTGAGGGAGGTCAATTCGGGATAGGAAGGTGATTAGGATGGGAAAGTTGTGCTGAATAGTTATTCTAGAAACACTTAAGGGGTTGTGTAGAATAGTCCTACCCTATATATATATATATATATAGGTCTGCTATTCTGGAACCAGTTCTAGAATAGCTATTCTGGAACCACTTCTGAACTTCCCTCGCAATGTCGATGAACTTCATTTAATGGTAATGTGAACTTCCTGACGGAACACACTGATTCTCCACCTTCACGGGAAAATTTTCTAGTACGATTTTTGATCCGCTTATCGGAATGATGCATGTGATATACCGTTGGATAGCTATGGAAATTATGAAACTTTTTCATTTTCACGGGTTTTCGAAATTAGTTACGGTTTTTAAAAAATTTCAAATATACTAACACTATTTTCGCGTCCGTACCGTATTTTGGTTGCCATTTTCAAACCGTTTATCGGATTGATGCAAATGATATGCCGTTGGAAAGCTATTAAAAAGCCGCAACTTTGTTATCTCATGCACTTTTTCGAAATTCCTTACGGTTTAAGAGAAGTTTTAAATATACATAATTCTGTTGTTTTAGAATTCTCGTTTTTCTGAACTTCCCACTTCGCATCTGTGAACTTCTTCCGGGCATGCAAATGAACTTCCTCGCGGAACTCTAGATGCACGTGCTACGTTATGTTTTCGACTTGTTTGATTTTTTTGATCTGTTTGATTTTCGAATTCAAACCATTTAAGAATTTCACTAGTCAAGGAAGTGAACTCCTGTCGGATACGTAAGTGAACTTTCTCACGGAGCACTAAGCTTTAGACGCACTTCTAGCAATGGTGAACTTTGCAGCCAGAAATTGTGAACTTTTTTTTACACATGGTTAAATTGATTTTATTTGCGAATAAATTAGTGAACTTCGCGCATCACAAAAATCAAACATTATAATTGAACTTCGCGGCGAAGTCCAGTGCGACGGAAGGGAACATACAATGATACAACTATGTAGCTAGCTGGCCCAGGATAGACATTTTTTCCAACGATCGTAAACTGAGAAGCAAAGCTAGCAACCAAAACAAAAAGGAAGACAACTGCAGGACCTGTGCTACGGAGACCACTTCTGCTAGCTAAGAATGGCAGCGAGGGAGCTCCACAGATGCCAATGGCCAGTGTATCGAGGCGAGCAAGGGAATCAAAGTAGCAGTCAGAGGAGGCGCTGCGAGCTGCGGTGTTTCTGAACTTTATTTTTCCATCTTCTGAACTTCACAATATCTTACATACTCTCTCTCTCTGAAATTTATACTTGCCAACAGTGAACTACAGCACGCGGTAGAGCAACTGCAGTAGATCGCATTCAGCACCGAGAAAAAGGATTGGGATCGTGTGTGCGGCCGCCGCCGATCTTCCAGTCGTCATCCTTGAAGTGGACTAGCAGCCGTTGAACTCATCTGGTCGAACGGAATTGGAGGAGGGGAGACATGCGGCGCTCAGGGTAGTCTAGATCGGTGAGCACCAGGCGGGTTGACTACGCCGGCCGAGAGCGGTAGATTTCCAGGGACGCGCACGGAGGACTCCCAGCGATCGATGGTGGTGTACGGATCAGGTGGGGAGCCGGGACACCGCGCGCCCGCACCGGGGAGGAGCAGTCGGTGGCGCGCCGGTCGAGGAGCAGGGCCGCCGTGCCCGGGAAGCTGCGGGAACGTCACGGGAGCAGGAGCATGGGGTAGTGCACCTGCTGGGGAGATCCCCGTCGGAGCCACGCCGGGCGCCGCACCGAAGGTGGTGGCGGTGGTTGGCTGCTGCCGGAGGTGAGGACAGGGTGCGCTGGTAGGCTGCGGGCGATTTGGATCACGGGGAGCAGGTGGGTCGCGCGCATGGCGGGTAGGTTGTCGGGATAAGAAGGTGATTAGAGTGGGCGTGATCGGGATAAGAAGGTGATTAGGATGGGGTGGTTCTAGAATAGCTATTCTAGAACCACTTAAGGGTGATTCTAGAATAGTCCTGCTATATATATATATATATATATATATATATATACATATATATATATATGTATATATATATATATATATGATCGACCCACGTTGTGGAAGGCCTTATGTGCAATAGAGTTGTTTTGGAGACTAGATCACCGACGCGGATGGTGGACATGGGTGTATGTGAACCCTATATAAACACTTAAATCGGAAAAATACTACTCCGTAAATACAATAAAAATACGGAAAATCTACTCCTAGAATGGTCGGTAGTTAGCGTTATCTCCTGAACGTTTCTCGCATTCTTCGATCGAGCGGAGGAAGAGCAACGGCTGCGATGCGGTTCTACATTGTGGGCAAATGCATATGCGTACGAGCGGAACCATCGGTGGACGGCCGGTGCATGCAAACATTAAGTCATCCAAATTTAATACGGAATCCGAAAATTCAAAAAGTTTTACAACTCAAACCGTTTATCCAATTTAACATCCGTTTTCACCGTTAGATTAGTCGCAACGAGATCTTCAAAAGTATATATCATGTTAATATGTTTTAAACAACTTTTTTCGGACTAAAAAGTTACCTGTCATTAACGCTTAAGTTATCTAGTTGTAATACATGAGTGACCCACCTGTTGAAAAAATAGTTCCGTTTGGAATTAGAACTCACTTTTACTTGTTATGCGTGAACACCTAGTTTTTTAATTGATCTAGCACTATAACTATAAGTTTTGATGATGGTCATGTGTTCACAAGTCGATAACAAGCTACATGCTATCATGATGGAGCAGGACTATTCTAGAACCCCTCTTAAGAGGTTCTAGAATAGCTATTCTAGAACCCCTCCCTAAACTAAAAACCTTCTGAACCCGAACCCGACCCACCTAACCCGCATAAAAGAAAAAGAAAAAAGCCACGCACGCACTCACCACCGCGTGGGCGTCATCGTCCCCAACCACCCGACACCACCAAGCGCCGCCGCCCCCCGGAGATCTCCCCCGCGCGCCCGGCACGCCCCGCCCTCCACCTCCGGTTGCGCGCCGCCGGCCGTCGCGCGTCCCCGAGGCCCGCCGACGCGCGCCTCCCTCCCCTGCCTTCTTCCCCGATGCGCCGGCTGCCCCTCCCTCCCTGCGCGCCCCCCGCCGCCGGCTGCCTCCCTGCATGCGCTCCGCCGCCGGCCACCGCCCCGGGGCTTCCCGCAGTGCCGCCCCTGTCCTCCCACCGCACCACTGACGGCTTTGCTTGGCCGGCCCAGCCCCGCTCCCCATCGAGCTCTGGCACTGCGCCCTCCCGTCGGCGCGCCCCCAGATCCCAGCGCGAGCGCCGACCCTAGCCTCCCTTGCTCGCTCGACCGAGCGCCGCCGTCGACCTGGACCACATCTCCTTACCGCCGTCGTCATGCTCGTCCCCAACTCCACCTTGGGCCACCTCCCACCCGCACCTCGACCGCCCGCCACCGGGAGAGCCCAATACCACGAAGCGCCGGTACAGCATATGCCAACAGGAGCGGCAGGTCGGGTGTAGCCTCGGCTCGGCATCCCAGCTTCCCTACTCCATCGCCGCGCCATGCTCCCCTGCTAGCTCTGCCGATTGTGGCAGTTCCGTGATCTGCAACCTTTGAGTCCACTGTGCTCGATCCTAGGAGTGCAGTTTTTCTCTCTATGAAGTTCAGATAACCATTGGTTCGTTCGGTACATATTCAGATTTTTTTGTTAGCAGTAGAGGTTTTGCTTGATGGAAGTGCATACATGCGACACTCGACTTCTATTTTTCTGAGGAAGCTTGCTTTATTGGCACATCGATTGCAATAAAATGCACGCAATAAAACTGTACCGCGACCCCCAAAAAATTATGGTGTGAGTGTGAAGTTCATATTTGATGGGAGAACCTATAATAAGCAAAATCGAAGTTCACTCCGCAAAACATCAGTGGTTCACCTTTTCATAGGCATGAAGTTCAAAATTTATACTCACGAAGAATTTAACATTTTTTGTTATATTTTGTTGGAGAGTTCAAATTCATTAGCACAGTGAAAGTTCATATTTATATTGTCGCGAAGTTCATATTTAATTATTTAGAAGTTCGGACAATTTTTTTTCTCCATAAGGGGTACACTTGTTTTCGCGTTGAAGTTCGTTATCAACATCCCCGGAGTCGCTTATTGTGTGTACTCTCACCATCCTATTTCTCCTAGTTTAAAATGAAGTTTAATCCACAAAATTACTGAAGTTCAGAAATGGTTCGGGGTATGAAAATCATACAGATAAAAACATGACAGGAAGTTCACTAACGTATACCGTGCAGTTCACAACCATATTTGAGGCAGTTCGAAATACTCTGTGTTTTAAAAGTGGGAATTTATATATAGAAATCATCTCTACGAGGTAAGATTGTCCAAATTTACCGTTCTCACATGCAATTAGATACTATATAACCCTAATATAACTATCCCATGCAGCAAGACCCCACCCGAACAGCACAACTATGTCAATTTCAAATCGTTAACTCGTTGGTTCGTTTATCCGTTTTGGTATTTTTAAAATTAATTAAAAACCGTAACGAATTTGAAAATTATTTCTTCATGAAAAAGTTGCGTCTAGTCAATACCTTTCCAACGCCATATCATTTGTTCCGTTCCGACAAACGGTTGAAAAATAATTTTCAAAAAACAGTCCGCCAGAAATTAAAATTCGAAAAACAGAACTAGGTATTTTCAAAACTGCTCCTATTCTGTAAAGAATTTCGATAAAATGGTAGAGATAACAAAGATGCGCAATTTCAATAGCTATCCGATGGTATATCGTTTGCATTAATCCGATAAGCGGTTTGAAAATGGCGCCCCAAAAACTGTACGAAAACGCAGTTTTTCTCGAAAACTGTATCTTGTATATTTAAAATTGATTTAAATCTGTACTTCATTTGGAAAACCTTCAAATACGAAAAAGTTGCGCAATTTCTGTAGCTATCCAACGGCGTATCATATGCGTCATTCCGATAAACGGATTTAAAATCGCGCTAAAAATACGTTCCGCGAAAATAGGCAAAAAGGGTATTCCGTCAGGAAGTTCACATTAGCATTGAATGAAGTTCATTAACTTTGCGAGGGAAGTTCAGAAGTGAACTTCCTTACGGAACACACTGATTCTCCACCTTCACGGGAAAATTTTCTAGTGCGATTTTTGATCCGCTTATCGGAATGATGCATGTGGTATACCGTTGGATAGTTATGGAAATTACGAAACTTTTTCATTTTAACGGGTTTTCGAAATTAGTTACGGTTTTTAAAGAATATCAAATATAGTAACACTATTTTCGAGACTGTACCGTATTTTGATCGTAATTTTCAAACCATTTATCGGATTGATGCAAATGATACGCCGTTGGAAGCTATGAAAAAGCCGCAACTTTGTTATCTCACGCATTTTTTCGAAATTCCTTACGGTTTAAGAGCAGTTTTAAATATACATAATTATGTTGTTTTAGAATTCTCGTTTTTTCTGAACTCCCCACTTCACAACACTGAACTTCTTCCTAACACGTATGTGAACTTCTTCACGAAGCACCAGATGCACGTGTTACGTCATTTTTTTTGACTTATTTGATTTTTTTACCTGTTTGATTTTCGTACTCGGACCATTTCTGAACTTACCTCGTCACGAAAGTGAACTTTTACAGGAGACGTAAGTGAACTTCCTTACGGAGAATTAGACATTGAAAGTGAAACTTCTCGAGAGAAAAAAGAGTGAAACTTCTCTAGACATTGGAAGTGAATTTTGACGACAACAATTATCTAAACTTTCCGCAAATAAAAGCTCAGCATATAATGTGTATAGAAACAAATCACGCACAATACATAACTTCAAAAAGTATAGAACCAGCATCAAATTTTTCTCTCTGAACTTCACATATTTACATCCTACAACTATTTGTTCTCTCTATCTGAACTGCACGTACGATATCAATATTTTGCACTGCACATACGGCAGCGACACATCTTTACAACACCTTTCTCTATTACAAACAGGAACATAGGGAGTGGGAGCAGCAGGTCGACCCGTGCCAGTGAGCTTCCATTGAACAAAACCTGAACTATGTACTTAATATGTACCGAACGAAACGCAAGTTCTCTGAACTTGAGAGAAGAACTGAGCTCCTGTCAAGGGATCGAGCAGAGTGGACTTCAAGGCCAAGATCGTGGAGCCGTGCCAGCACCGATGGATAGATGTTGCTCCCATCGCTGAACTCCACGGTCGCCCGCGTTGAACTCCCATCGCGAAGTGCTGTGGACTCCGCGGCGGATGTGGTGGAGAGTCGAGCGACGAACGACTGGTTCCATGGTGCGGCCACGCCGGTGGAGGCTCGCGAGGCGGCGGCCTGGCCGTAGGAGGCACGCCGCGGAGGCGGCCGACCGGAGGATGCGGCCGACCGGAGGAGGCGCCCGGGGGGAGGCGGCCCGGCCGGAGGAGGCGCGTGGGGGAGGTGGTCCGGCCGGAGGAGGCACGCGGGGGAGGCGGCCCGGCCGGCGGATGTGCGAGGCAGGGGCGGTGGTGGACTGGTGGCCGGCGCGCGATGGGCTCGGGTGAGGTGCGAGTGGTTAGGGAAGAAGTGGGTGCCTGCCTTTTTTCCAGTTCGGGTAGGTAGGTCCTGGTCTGGTTAAGAAGGTCTTTATTATGGGTTGGTTCTAGAATAGCTATTCTAGAACCTCTTAAGGGAGGTTCTACAATAGCTATTCTAGAACCCCTCCTAATCACCTTCTTAACCCCGACCGAACCCCACCTAACAACCTTCTTAACCCGACCCCACCCCATCGAACCACCTTCTTCCCTGCGATCCAAAATTCCCCAACCTGCCCACCACCTACCTCCTCCATCGGCACGCCCCGGTCCTCCTCCCCGGTGAGCCACCGTGCTCCTCCTCGGCGGCCCAGCAGGAGGCCCCATGGGCGAACTTGAGCACGAAGCACCCGGCTTGCACGGAGCCCCGGCTTGCACGGAGCACCCTATAAAACTGCAAAAGAAGAAATAGAAACTTTAAATACGAAAGTGACTAAAAGTCATTCTACTTTAAGTTTGAATCATATAGTAATCGTTACTTGATTTTGTGAAAAGAATGTTTCACATATTTATTTTGCGAAGTGTTTGCGTGGAATAAATAAAACTTAGAGCTGGAAGGTGCTAGCGTTTCGTATACGAGTTCTCGAATCTTAAGAGTTAAGAATTTTGGAGGAGTCCAAAGTGTCGAGAAAGTGCATAAGAAACTGAGTGAGATCTAATTAAGATATGTGGTGACATATATTAAGTTAGAGCAGAAACTGATTTCCATAATCAGAATATGTGGTGACATATGTTTGAGTGGGAACTAGTTAATCATGGTCAAATATAAAGATAACATATTTCTGAGTGGGAGCCACAGTGTTTTCACAATTTAATATGTGTATGGTGTATATTTGAGTGGGAGTTTACAACATTGTGTTTGAATGAAATGGAGATTTCGTAAATGTTGTAAACGTTGTCATAGACCAGTGCATAACCTATGAAGTTAGTTTGAACGTCAAATTTTCATGTAGATGAATGTATCTATGAAGGATAGATAAGTTTGATAAACATTAAAGTCAGATGTTTAACCTAAATATTTTTGAAGGAGTTCAAAATGAAACAAGAGAAGAATGGTTCATCTCATTGTGATATATAGGTGAAACATTGAGTTAGAGAACTCAGTACAAAATTGATGGTTGAAGGATATGTTGGAATTCAATATGAATTGTTCATAGGTCTCAACATATAGGAACCATGTGTTTGTATATGACGGTAAGTGACCCAAGTTCTTAGTTGTAAGAACATGATGAATGAGGAGTCATTTTTCATGAAATAGAGATGAATTTAGAAAATGGTAGACTTGGTTGAAGTCATAAAGCCAGACTAAATTGGAGATCTTTTAGAGTCAAAGCAGCGCAGCGAAAGCATGATCGGAAATATCAAAGTGACAAGGTTCACTGTTGATTTGTTAAGTCTACAACATATAGGAGTATATGACTAATTCAAGGATTAAAATAAGATATAATATTTTGGTTTGAGAAAGTTGTTTCAAGATTGAGTGAGTTCCAGATGCATATGTTATGAGAAAGTCCATTTGACTAATCATACATATGGGCATGAAAGGATATGTGTATCTCACTCTATAACCAAACATATTGTATACATTATATGATAATGGTTTTATCATGGGATGATAGGAAGTTTATCATGAGATGATAAAGTAATGTCAAATTAGGTGACAGTTACAAATTTTTGCAAAGGACATAAAGAGCTGTAAAGTACAGAGTATGGACAGAACCTCTTCCACAAGCAAACATGATCAGCACTGAGACTTCATGAGTGAGACTCCATGGGTGTTGGATCGCGGAAATGTAAACTAGATTATTGACTCTAGTGCAAGTGGGAGACTGTTGGGAATATGCCCTAGAGGCAATAATAAAATGGTTTATTAAGCATATTCAAGTTTATGATAATAGTTTATTATCCATGCTATAATTGTATTAAATGGAAACATAATACATGTGTGGAATATAAACACCCGGAGTCCCTAGTGAGCCTCTACAGGACTAGTTCGTTGATCAAGAGATAGTTAGAGTTTCCTAACTATGGACTTGTTATAGTCACTTGATAACGGAGTCATATCATCAGGAGTAATGGTGTGATGGACATGACCCAAATAAAGAGTTGCAATTAATCGTGTCACAAGAGTTTTGTTGTCAACACTTTTAATATGCCAAATATAGTTTCCTTAGACCATGAGATTATATCACTCCCGTTCACCGGAGGAATACTTTGTGGACATCAAACGTCACTTCGTAACTGGGTGATTATAAAGGTGGCTTTCAGGTATCTCCGATAGTGGGTTGTTGGGTGATATGAATCGAGAGTGGGATTTGTCCCTCCATGTGACGGAGAAGATATCTCCAGGCCTTCTCGGTAATATAGCATCAAAAGTCTGTAGACATGTGATTAGGTTGTAATCACCGGGATCCTATATTATGGACGAGTAAAGAGAACTTGCCGGTAACGAGATTAAACTAGACATGGGGATGTCAACGATTATATCTCGGGCAAGTAAAATATCGTGAGACAAAGGGAATCATATATGAGATTAATTGAATCTCCGGCATCGTGGTTCAATCGAGAAAAGGTTTTCGTTGAGTGTATAGGAATTAATATGGGCATCCCGGTCCCGCTATTAATTATTGATATGATCATGTCTATGCATTCTCGAACCCGTAGGGTCACACACTTAACGTTCCGATGAAATTAGGTTTTGCGATGAATTAAATGATGAAGTGAACGAATGGTGATTCGGAGTCTCGGATGGGATCCCGGACGTCACGAGAGGTTCCGGAGGAGTCCGGAGAATAAGATTCATATATGGAAAGTGGTTTCCGGAGGTTTCGGAAAAGTTTCGGAAATTATTTATAGGGTACCGGAAGGTTCCGGAATGTTCTAGAAGGGTCTAGAAGTGGGACCATATTTTGTATGGGGCCCACATGGACCAAAGGGTTGCTGCCACCACCTAGGTGGGGCGCACCACCTAGGCCCACATGGGTGGTGCGGCATAGGTAAAAGGAGGGGAGTCCCACTCCTAGTTGGACTAGGAGTTGGGCCCTCCACCCCTTTAGGAAAGGGGGCCCAAGGAGGAGTCCTAGATGGACTCCAACTTGGGGGGCAAGCAAAGGGGGGGCCGGCCGGCCCCCTTCCCTAGCCCTAGCCGACCTCCTATATAAGGAGGGGAGGGGGGCGCACCATACAACCTTGGAGGCAGCCCCAAGCCGCACCCCCTCTCCCACCTTAACCCTAGCCGCACCCCTCCTCTCCCGGAGGGCTGCCGCCGCCTCCTCTCCACCAAGAGCTGCCGCACCACCCTAGCCCTAGGGGGCTGCGCCACCTCCTCCTCTCCCTCTCCTCTTGCTTGGCTTGGCGAAGCCCTGCTCGCGGAGATCGTCATCATCACCGGCACTACCGTCGTGCTGCTGAGATCATCAAGGCCACGTCCTCTTGCTTGTGGACGCCACGGAGGTGCTGCCCGTTGCTGCACTTCACCGGATTGGATCTCGAGGATAACACATCTCCTCGCGACTAGACGAGTCTAGTTGCGGGGATCGACTAGCCAACCCCTGCACCGACAAAACGCGTTTGTTGATCTTCAAGGGTAAGAGATTGGATCTCACCTTCGCTATCTTCATCTCGTAGATCTAGATCCTTGGGGTTTATTCCACTTGCCGCGTAGGAAAAAAAATTTGTTTTCCATGCTGCGACCCCATCAGAGCCCCTGCGCGTCGGGCGGAGCCCCCTGCGCGTCCATGCGTAGGCCCCTGCGCGTCGGCCGTGAAGCCCCGCCGGGCGCGGCCGATGGCTCAGCACGATGCACGCGACAAACTGGAGGGCAGCTAGGCCGTCGGGCTCCAGGGCGAGGCCCCGCGGCGGCCGTCCCAGAGGTCGTCAAGAGCGGGACGTCGCCGAATCCCCTAGCGAGCACGCCGCGCCCAGGCCGCCGTCCTTCCCGCGGCGTTGTCGTCCTCGCCGCCGTCCCCTGAGGCCCCTGCTTGCCGTCGGTAGCTACCCCCGGCGCCGCCCCATCGATCTCTCTGCACATCGACCCTGCCTCCACAGCGCTGGTACTACTACGCGGCCTACGCCGTCGGTCGTCTCCCATCGAGCAGGCGGGCCGTCCCTGCTCCCGTGCCTGCAAACTCCCCGATCTGAACTGCCTTTGGTATTGGTTTGGAAGTTTACTTGTCTGTTGCGAAAAGTTCACTTGGTTATTCATAGGAAGTTTACTCGTATCTTCCGTAAAAAAAACGTGTTTCTTTGCCAAATCCGAAGTTCACATCGATGTTCTAAAGTTTGGCGGGTCTGTTCTAGTCAAAACACACAACAAAATTGTTATACCGGTTCACTCTCTATAAAGCCGGCTCACTTACGCAAGGAAGTTCGGAAAAATCGTTTCGAAATAATAAATATATAAAGTGTGGTACCGCCTTAAAGTTCACCTTTCTATTCGGCGAAGTTCAGTTTCTGTGACGTGCGGAGTTCATTTTATGCCATATTTTCTTTACAAATAATTAAAGTGAACAAAAAGGTTCACAATTTTTGCTCCTAAGTTCACAATTAATAGAAGCTCGCTCTGATTTTTTTTTTTTGAAGTTCACTCTATATAATCTATAAAGTCCACTCCGAATAACAACACAAAAAAAAAGATCACCGCTATGACGAGTAAAATTCAGAAGTGGTTCAGATATTAAAATCATACAGATCAAAAACACGATAGGAAGTTCACTTGCATGCCCGGAAGAAGTTCACAGATGCGAAGTGGGAAGTTCAGAAAAAACGAGAATTCTAAAACAACAGAATTATGTATATTTAAAACTGCTCTTAAACCGTAAGGAATTTCGAAAAAGTGCGTGAGATAACAAAGTTGCGGTTTTTTTCATAGCTTTCCAACAGCATATCATTTGCATCAATACGATAAACGGTTTGAAAATGGCGACCAAAATACGGTACAGACGCGAAAATAGTGTTAGTATATTTGAAATTGTTTAAAAACCATAACTAATTTCGAAAACCCGTGAAAATGAAAAAGTTTCGTAATTTCCATAGCTATCCAACGGTATATCACATGCGTCATTCCGATAAGCGGATCAAAAATCGCACTAGAAAAGTTTCCCGTGAAGGTGGAGAATCAGTCTGTTCCGTCAGGAAGTTCACATTACCATTAAATGAAGTTCATCAACATTGCGAGGGAAGTTCAGAAGTGGTTCCAGAATAGCTATTCTAGAACTAGTTCCATATATATATATATATATATATATATATATATATATATATATATATCAACGCGGATTTGATGCCCAGGTGGGTAGCTACGCATAGCCTAGCAGCCGTCTGATATAGTGTACAAGATACCACTTGATAAGCCGGCAGTGTCTCCATCGCTTTTGCCCGTGACGGCCGAGGACGCACCGTGAGGCGTATCATGAGCAGTTGACGGCAGCGCCGCACCGCGTATCATTTTTGGAGCGAAATCAAGAACGGGGACGGTGCATGGCATGGCCCAAAAGAACAGTTAGGAAATTCATAATCTATGCTTCCGTATGGTCCCCGCGCCCAGCTGCCCATGCATTGCATGCGCCCGACCTGTACATGCCCCCATAGGCACTGACCACGCTATCACGTGCACCGTCCCTCACGCGGGAAATCTTTTTCAGCAAAGGCCGGTGGAATGCGCGGGGTTTTCAAATCAGGGGCCGTGGACGGTGTGAATATCTTCCCCCGGCACGGTTTAGGATTTCTCTCTGCCGGCAACCGCGAAAACAAGAACGGAGACGGCTGCAGCATGGCGTAGTGGGGGCTAAAAACTTTTCATGAATAAGTGCATTGGAGACATGGAACCATACATAAGGTTTAGAAAGAAGAATAGAAAGAAGAATTGCAAATTATGTCTCCAATGTAAAGTATCAATCATTCTTCAAAGCATCTAATTAGTCATTCATGAAAATAGCCAAGCTCAAGTCAAGTTTCCTAATCCATCACTACCACAGAAAGGGCTATAGGGAGGTTGGCATTCTATGGCGCACCGTTAATTGGTGCGCCACAGAATTATTTCTGTGGCGCATGGATGCTGGTGCGCCACAGAAATTTTCGACTTTCTGTGGCGCATATTTTGTCCATGCGCCACAGAAAGTCAGAATTCTGTGGCGCATGCCCACCCATGCGCCACAGAAAGCCAGACTTCTGTGGCGCATGAGACACCATGCGCCACAGAATTTATGTGGGTCCCACGTACAATCATTGGGTCGCCTTTTTAGTTTTGCAGGAAGTAAAAAAAATGATAAAAGTTTCAATAAATAAAATCCTTTGACATGTAGTTAGGTTTGAGTGTCTAGTAGGTATAGAAATTTTGAAATATGAATTTTGACCTTTTTTACAAAAACCAGGAAAAAATGTAAACGGCCATAACTTTTGCATACGACGTCGAAAAAATGCGTTTAATATACCAAAAAAAATTAGAGAAAATACGAGTTCGATTTCACCCGGGTTTACCCGGTCAGCAATTCACAGATTCCTCAAATTCCAAAAGAAAAAAGTTATTTCAAACAGACGATTTTTTTCTACAAAATAAAAAAATTTAAAAAACGAAAAAATTCAAAAATTCAAAAAGTCCAAAAAAAAGTTATAACAAAGAAGATTGTTGAAAATTTTGGATTTTTTGAATTTTTTGGATTTTTTAAAAGTTTTTTAAAAAAAATTAAGTTTTTTGAATTTTTGGATTTTTTTGAAATTTTAAAGTTTTTTTTAAAAAAATTCAGTTTTTTGGATTTTTTGAATTTTTTAAAGTTTTTAGAAGTTAAGCGTGCTAGGGTTGGAGCAATTTGAGGATGGGTGACCTAGCGGGAAGGTATCAGTTCAAAATGTGCAAAAAATCTGAAAATAATTCAAATAATTAGGATTTTTCATATTATTTCATATTTTGATTTTTCTGAATTTTTTTGAAACTTTTTATAATTTTTTTTTTGCATTTTTTGAATTTTTTCAGAATTCTGTGGCGCACCAGGCCAGGTGCGCCACAGAAATGTGAGAATTCTGTGGCGCACCAAGCCAGGTGCGCCACAGAAAATATTTTTGTGGCGAGAATTCTGTGGCGCACCCAGCAAACCTGGGGGTGCGCCACAGAATTGCAATTTGGTGCGCCACTAATAGCCATTTCTGTGGTAGTGCATCTACTTCACAAATCAATTGTTTCGAAGTCTACTCAACTAGTGCAAATAAGAAGTGGCTTGGCACTAAGATATTATGGCAAAGACAACAATGATGGAGGTTTGGAAGGTCAAAAAGAAAGGCTAAAACAGTGGAGAAGGCAACCACAAGACAGAAGGAAGTCCCGTAGTTGACACTGTATGAGGAGTAGTGATTGCCATGCAACGGATGCACATAGAGCTATAAGTGTATGAAAGCTCTCCAATGGAACTAGTGGGGGTGTATCCAACTTGCTTGCTCATGAAGACCTAGAGCTCACTTGAGGAGGCTCATCCTTGGAATATACAAGCCAAGTTCTATAACGTTAGTTCCCCACTTAGTTATACTACTAAAACAACATGAGAACTCTCTACAATGAAGTATAGGTGCTACTAGCACAAGTGTGGGAAAAAGGATAGTAGTGTTGCTCCCTCTCTCTTTTTCTATTTTTTGGATTTTGGGTGGCCTCCTTGGCACTTTTAAATGTTCTCTCATTTGGCCTCCTTTGGGCTCTTTTATTCTTCTTTTTTATATATATTTTATACCTCACTGTAGGAGCAACACTCTATATTACAATTGGATCATCACACTTTTTGGTACTCATAACTCATAAGAATAATACATGATGTATAAAAGGAGGTATGCATGATCGAGCGTAGTGTGGAAAAAATGTAGAACATGTGGCAAGCCACGCAGCACACTAACTCAATGATCAAGCAAACTATATGGTAATGAATAACAACATCAAGTCATGTAATGTAATGATGGATGTTGCATGGCAATGTATTTCGGAACGGCTATGGAAATGCCGTGATAGGTAGGTATGGTGGCTATTTTGAGGGAGATGGTTGGCTTATGTGTAGGAGAACAAGATGAAGTTCTCTCACGGAGTTGGATGTACTCGCGAAGTATGCACCAATCTCAATGTGAGAGAGGGCATTGCGCAGCACCGAAGAGGCTAGCAAAATATGGAAGTGGAAGTGCCAAAAAACCAAAACTCACAATGCATTTCGTATATTGCAAACAACTAGCAGTTTCAATGTTCCACAAATGGTTAGAGACACCCGGAGAGGGATCGTGGCGGCGACACAAGTGCCCCATTGTCTTCCCCGACCGTTGCAGTAACTGCCCACTAGGAACTTATTTTCAACTGAGCAGAATTCATGACACATTAGCATTGTTGACTTAGGTTGTTTAGTTCAGAAAAGTATGGCTCCACGCTTTACTAACACATCTCCACTAATCACCTCTAACACCATTAACCAACACATTTTAACCATTAGTTATTTTAATGTCTCAAAACAATTGAAAAGTATCAAATTATCCACATAGTGATCTACAAGACTATGCAGGTTTTTTTCTACTTCATACCACTACCACATGCATAGCATTTTACCGATCTAACACATTAACCAAGCAACCAAAATAACTCTCTAACAAATATAAGTAAAGAACAAGAGAGTTCAACATCAACCACTAGCAGCTCCAAATAAGATAAAAGCTAAAAGCGAGAGCTTACTAGCAAACAAACAGTAGCTAAGAATACTCAACAAAATATAAGCGAAGCACAGGAGTATTCAAATGAAAAAGCGGAGCGTGTCTCTCTCCCACACAAATAAAGCAAGGATCAGACAAGCATATGACCAGCAAAATAACAAACAACACTGAAAGTAAAAAGACGCTCCAAGTATAGCACATAATATGTAAAGTGATAAAAACTTAGTTCAACGAAGACGACCCCATGATAGTCGATGAAGACACGCTTGATAGTTCTTGATATTCAGAGGGGGTTCCATGGGGGCATCACCAATATTGAGCTCTGATCCATCTTCAATTTTTCATTATCCTCTCTGATGGGGGAATACCCAACCGGGTATGCCAACAAGATGGAGAGAAACCAGCAGGTTCTAGAAGGACCTATAGACTGTGCCAACTCCTTGATAGGAGTCAGACTGTGGCAACTCCTTGACAGGAGTTAGACTGTGGCGACTCCTTGAAGGACCTGGCGCTGGGACGACTCCTTGAAGGCCTGACACTGGGCCGACTCCTTGAAGAACCCCGAGACTGGAAGGTTCTTGTCGTGGGTTGTCACGGCAAGTTCTTCCTCCGGGAAGATGAGTTCTGGGGCCATTGGTGATTGAAGTACGTGGGAACGGTTACTCTCGTCAAGGAACAAGGATTTACCCAGGTTCGGCCCCTCTGATTCGAGGTAAAGACCTACTTCCTGCTTCTGTGTTATTGCTCTTGATATATCTCGATTACAAGGACCCCGGCTCCCACAACTTAGGAGCCGGCGACTTCTCTCTGGTGGCTAGGGTTTCTCTATTGGTTGAAGCTTATCGATCTAAGGTCCAGGACCCCGCTTATAAAGGCTGCCGGGTCTCTGGACTTACAATTTACACCGAGTCATACTAGAACACGGAGTCCTGCTCTACGTCTTGGCCTTCCAAGTTTAGACTCCGGGTTGTACTTGGACTCCTCCTTTGGACGAGTATCTTTCTCCACACGGGCCCTGGTCGGCTTGTCTCCAGCCCAGCCCATGTGACTTGATACGTGACTCGGCTTTGGCCTTCTTGGTCTTGGCGGGTCTACTTTCCGGGTCCATGGGCCTACCTGTAAAGTATCCCCCCATCAGTAGCCCCCGAATTTATCTTGGGCGCAGCTTGGCGGCTTCCTCTGACTTGCTGGTTCGACTCTCTGGGTCGACTCCTTCCACTTGAGCCAATAGCTCCAAAGTTGCTTGCTGCTAGCTCCAAGATGAATTCCTGCATAAAAACATAATACATACATAAAATGAGTCCACTCTTATCCCTTGTTCAAGCCACCACTCCTGCCCTCGTACTAGCAGGCCGGGTTCTGGTGCGACTCTTGCGAACAAGGGCTAGATAAATTGATTCCACTGTCACAGGACTTGTCATTCTGAGACAAGCCGGCTCCTTCCACATCTGTGACTTTGACCTTTCTCTATTATAATTCCTTATCTGTCTGTTAGCCACTGGAACGTTTTTACTGAAACGTTATCCATAGTTAACTGTGGACCCACTCTGTAACTTTCTAGGGTTTTACCCCCCTTTATAAATCGCGAAGGGTTAGGTCTTAAACCTCACTTGCCCCTTCAGCTCAAAACCTCTCCTTCCTCTCTTCGCGCCCATCTCTTCCCGCGCCCAGCACGCACCACCCGCACGCCATGGCTCCCAAGCGCTCAAAGACCACATCGAAGGCCAAGGCAACCTCGTCGAGCAGGACGGTGAACATTGCCGCCGCGGCCGCNCCTCTCTTCGCGCCCATCTCTTCCCGCGCCCAGCACGCACCGCCCGCACGCCATGGCTCCCAAGCGCTCAAAGACCACACCGAGGGCCAAGGCAACCACGTCGAGCAGGACGGTGAACATTGCCGCCGCGGCCGCCGCCACCGCAAAACCCTCCTCCAAGCGGTCGATCTCCGCCGATTGGGGTGGATCCGTGGTCTCGGCGGAGCAATTGAAGACCCACAGGCTCTCAGGTTTGATCCCTTCTAGTGCTCAAACTCGGGCCCCAGGGGATGAGATCGTTCCCTCTCCCGCTAAGGATGAAGTAGTTGTCTTCGTGGAGCACCTGTTCCGCGGCTTTTCTCCCCCCGGCGATCTTTTCTTCCGCCAGCTCCTCGAACTTTATGAGCTGCGGATTCACGACCTAGCTCCTAACTCCATTCTCACACTTTCTAATTTCGTCGTTCTCTGTGAGGATTACCTCCAGATTAAGCCTGACATCAACCTCTGGCTCGAGCTATTCTATTGCAATCCTCAACCCGAGACCTCTGGGGGCCCTCTTCTCCAATGCGGCGCCGTCGCCCTTCAACGGCGCCTCAATTCTGTCTTCCCTAAGCCAGTTTTCCCAAACCGCATCAAAGACTGGCAAAAAACCTTCTTTTATTGCAAGGACACTTCCCCTGCAAATGAACCCAAGCTTCCCCTGTTCTCTGAGGAACGCCTCCGGGCGACTCCTCTGATGAAAGCTAGGTGCCCAGAGGCCGACCGGCCAAGAGTCGAGTCTCTGATTACTCGCATCCGGGCCCTCTTGTCCCATAACTTGGAGAATATGGATTTGGTCCGTTGCTGGACAACTTGGAGAATCCAGCCGCTGAGCCCTAGGACTCGACTGATCTGCTCATATACCAGATGCGCTGGTGATGACCTCCGAGTTACAGAGCAGCTGTCTGATGGACCCGAACTTGGTCGACTCATCAAGAAGTTGACTGGGAAACCGGTGAAGGATCAAGCTCATTTCGGGCTCCAACCCTTCTGCTCGACCCACCCAGCTCCTGATGTAAGTATCACTCTCTACTTTTATTTCAACCTTGATCTCACTTGTACTGCTTGCTGACTCATGTTTACTAACTCTATTGCAGCTCACCGACTCCTTCTGGAAGCCGGCCTCTGGAGCTGGTTCTAAGAATAAAGCTGAAGCTGAGGCTAAAGCTGAAGAAGAAATCCCTGCCACAGATCAAACCTCTGCGGCAGAAGACACTGATGACGCGGATGAGGAGTCCTCCCAAGGGGCTCCTGCTGATGATGGTGCTGCCGATGAGGAGTCCTCGCCAGAGGCTCCAACTAAAAATGCGGATGAAGAGGAGTCCTCTCGAGAGGCTCCCATTGTGGAAGAAACCGACGATGACGAGTCCTCTCCAGAGGCTCCCACCACTAGGCGAATGGATACTGCCTCTACTGCTGCTCAATCATCTCCATCTGCAGAGTCCTCTGCTAGGAGTCACTCCTCGTCCTCTCCAGCCTCGAACAATAATGGCTCTCGAGAGGCTGTTCCCAAGGTACCACTCTCACGAGTCCTTGGGTCCTCTCGCTCTCCCACTAAACCTGAAGAACACATGCAGAGTGTCATTGCCGCCAGAAAGAGGAAGCTGCGTTCCGATGGGCCTGCAGACGCTCCTGAGCCTCTGCCAGTCTCACACCAACGGAAATCGACCTCTCCTCCCCAAAAGGACGACTCCTACAACTCTGGTTGGTCAATGCCTTCTTCAGACTCTCAGGCCCCCTTTGACCTGGAGACCAATGTTGGGTAAGACTCCTTTGTCTCTGTACTTGCGATTGTATGACTTCTGGTCTTTCTTTTCACTAGGTTTATTGATTTCTGTCTCTAATTACTTCAGGGCTCGGCCTTGTGCCAAGGTGACAAAGCTCCCAGGCATGGCTGATGTCTCCTCTGGACGTGGACCTGCCCCTCCATCGACTTCTCAGACAACCAGTACGAGGACAGGTCCCTCCATCGCAGCATCAGCTGGCGTAACCACGACTCCTACCGTTCCTGAGTCCTCTTCAAAGGCTTGAGCGGCGACTCCAACAATAGTCCAGCCCAGCTCTGGCGCTGCGACTCCTGATTCTGCGCCTCAAGCTCATCCGACTCCTGAGAAGCCGACTCCTGCAGCCTCTCCAACCATCAAGATCAAGTCATCTACTGACTACAGTCGACTTCGGGTGGCAAATAACATGTCATTTTCCGAAGCCTATGCTGAAGCAGTTGACTTGAACGATCAAGCTGCTAGGCTGAAGGATGACGAGCAAGCGGCTCTTAGGTCTCTTCATATAGTTCATGAAGTAAGCTTTTCTGACTTCACCTTATATGTCTTGCTAGCATCACCCTATCTCAGTAGCCCCCAAGCACCTGTCTGTGGTGACTTGTGACTAGGATAGGTGCTTTGATTTGATACTGAACTCAATTGCTATATAGAAAAAATTTGCACACTGTAGCCCCCAAGCCCTGAGTCCTTAACTCTATTAGGACTCGGGGCTGCTAACTTACTGTCTGTCGGGTCCTTTAGACCAAAATTTTCTGCACGAGTAACCCCCAAGCGCCGAGTTGTCAGCCTGCGACGACTTGGAGCTACCAATATATCTTGCTCACTGATACCTTACTTGAAGAAAAATTTCTGTTCTGCGAGTAGCCCCCAAGCGCCAAGTTGCTAACTTGTGGCGACTTGGAGCTGCAAATATGTCCACTCTACTCATAATTAACTTGATGAAAAACTCTGATCTGCCAGTAGCCCCCAAGCGCCAAGTTGCTAACTTGTGGCGACTTGGAGCTTATGACTTGTCGATTAGGACTCATGCCTGCTTTTCTGATAGAAAGAATTGACTCCTGAGTAGCCCCCAAGCGCCAAGTTGTTAACTTGTGACGACTTGGAGCTCATGAGTTCTTTATTTGACTTGTGGAGCTCACTTGTGCTTTATGACTTATAATTGCAGTGCATTGTCTCCAAGATGAAGAGAGATATGAAAGAACTTGAGGACCAGGCAGCTGCCAGTGCCAGATCTGCCATGGCCGAAAAAGAACACTCCCTTCAACTTGAGAAGGACCTGAAGACCTTAGCTGCTCAACTGGAGCAGGTAAAGAAAGAGTCGGCTGAGGCCAAAAAGATTGCTCAGAAAGCACACAATGACCTACAAGCTGTGTTCAACACTTGCAAAAAGGGCATTGGTGCAATGTGTCAACATATATTTGGTGAGTTTATGACCTTTGCTTGCTTCCTTTTGCACCTTTCTGAACTGTTTTTCAACTGACAATGACTCCTTGATTTCCTTTCTGCAGGGGCTGACTCCCCAAAGCTTAAATTGCCCACAAGCAAACAACTATCCGAGATGCTTGATTATTGTCATGGGCTACAAGAGGGAGCCCGCTCTGTGGTCAAGTATTTGAATCACAAAGGCAAGTGCCCAAAAGAGCCTAAACGTCTGGTGGACGAGTTGTCCAGAGCACCAGGTTATGTACGTCTGTGGAAACAATCTTCCATGAGGAGATCTGCTATCAGGATCTTGGCCTTAGCCCACAGCTACTATCCCACTGTTCTTGAGCCAGCAATGCTTACAATGGGGAAGCCTGAGCAGCATGAAGATGGCAAACCTTTTACTCAGAATGACTTCATAGCCGAAGAAAAGCTGGTGCGGCCATATGCTTGTGAGATTGCCAATAAGATGGACCCTGAGGTATGGGTTCATCATTATGATTTGGAGAACAAGCGAGTCGCTCCAGTAACTCCTGAGATAGTAAATTTTGGCCGCCCATCACAGGACCCATCTGGTGTATTCGCTGCCTCTGCCGGTCCGAGTTCATCGTCACCGGCGGCTCCTGTTCCAAGTGCTGAGCCTACCCTGAAGACTCCTGCTGCGCCCACTCCTTCCAGAGCTGTCCCTGGAGACGCTCAGAAACAAGCAGAGCTTGCAAAGCATATCCCTGTTATTGCCGGGTCCTCCGGCTCCGTTGTTCCCTCTATATCCACCATTGTTGTTACCTCCTCCTGGCCCTTGGAACCTGGCGCGCTGCAAATCTACGCACTGTCCCAAGGTATGACCGCATCTACCGTTCTTGGCATGTTTAGGGCATGGAATTCTCAAGACCTCCTCTGTGCTTGGAGTACGGCCTTGGTACCCACCAGAATTATTGTCCTTGCGTCTGACTCCAGTGTTTGTGTTGGCCACTAGGTCAGAGTTGTCTCCATATGGCCTCTTGCCACCACCTTGATTCTGGTTCTGATTCTGGTTCTGATTCTGTCCATTGCCACCTTGTCCTTTAGCCCCTTCCTCCTGATCCTTTGTTTTGTCTGTGGCAGCGTGCTTATTAGCACCTGCCATGATCTCACCAATCGTAAGGGGAATACCTTGATTCAGGCTCTCCTTCATACGACCTAGCTTCCAACTCAAAGGGTTGTAACTGCAATTTCTCTCCATCGCCATTAACACTAAAACCGGTGGGAGTCCTTGTGAAGAGTTAATGATCTCTGAGACTCGCTTCATCTAGTGCCTTGCTGACTCGCCCTTCCTCTGGACACACCGCTCTAGGTCCTCGATGGTGCTGAGTTTCTTGCATGTGCCTTGGAAATTCTGAATAAAAGCCGCCTTCAATTGCTCCCAAGAGTTGATTGACCTAGGAGGCAAGTTGCGCATCCACACCTTGGCTGCTCCCTCCATCATAAGATACATGAACTTGGCACACAGATTACCTGTGGCATTGCGAATACTCATCGCCATCTCGTACGTACCCAACCAAGAGGTCGGGTCCATGTTGGGCTCATAGTTTGGAACCTTGCGCGGCTCCTTGAAACTGCTGGGGAAGGACTCGGACCTGATGGCATCAGACAAACACTCTGGTCCTGTTAGTGCTGGGGAAGCACCAGGAGAAGTCACCTCCTCGTGCACCCGGGTTGGCTGAGGCGGGTTAACTGCACCCACTAATGCTCTGTCCCTCTCTGCCTCCCGAGCTCTTGCTGCTTCTCTCTCTCGTCGTTGCCTTGCTTCATCAACCACTAGCTGAGCTTGTGAAGCAGTTGGTATGTTTGCACGATTCCTCGCTAGTTCACGACGCCTTGCACTCGTAGAGTTTGCCGGGTTGGACTCGCCATGCCGACTCCTCGTTCCTGAGTTAAAGGGTGTTGAGTGTAGCCTACTTGTATCTGGAAAGGTTGGATACAAAGCTTGCTGAGTCAAAGCTGTTTTCAGTAACTCGATAGCCTCGCGAGTCTCCTGTCCTGCTGGTCCCTCTGGTACCACAATATTCTCCAATCTCAGAGTCGCCGCATGAACGTTGTCCATAGGATTAGAGTAATGTCCTTCTGGAGTATGAAATCTGTTAGGTTGTGCCCCTAAGCCACCAGATGCTCCTCCTCCGACTCCTCCTTCAGGCGGTGGTCCGTTAGCACGGCTGCCTCCCGATCCTTCTGGGGGTGGTGGTGGTGGTGGTGGTGGTGGTGCTCCTCCGGCTCCTCCTGCGGCGCCTCCTGCTGCCGCTGAGCCTCCTAGTCCGGCTCCTCTGCCTGGACCATTGGGTGTGGTGAATAGATTGGTTGGATTAATGTGGACTCCATCATGCAAGCGACTCCTGGCTCGGCGATGCTGAATTGAAGTAAGCTCCTCGCGGCGCCTCCGCACGACCTGAGCTTCGTCTTGGACTCGGGCCTGCTCTGCAGCTAGTCTACGGTTTGCCTCTGTGATATCAGCTAGTTGCTTCTCCAACGCAGCACGAGCGTTGGTTAACTCGGCCGCCCTCTCTACGGCATTACTTGCATTAATCTCCTTTGTCAATAGAGTTGAATCAAACTGATTCCCAGTGTTTCCAGACATGTAGACTCCCACAACACGAGCGCGTACTGGCGACTCCTCATAATCCTCTTCCTCTATCCCATACCCAAGCCGATCTTCAAACAAGGGTAGGATGGACTCTGAATCTGCATCATAATCTGAATCTGACTCTTGCATCACATCTGGTTCCTCAGCTAGGGGTTCCTCAGACTCGGCGATGATGCCGACCTCTGAAGTTCCGACCGACTCCTCGCCATCGGACTCGACGATAACAGTTAGCTCTGGTACCGACTCCGCCGAGTTCGCGCGAAGACCCGACACGCACACCATCCCGACGAACACGTTGATTCCTCCAAAGACAAGCTGATAGCCCTCGTCGACTTCGTTCATCTCCGAGGTCCAGCCTGAGTCATCGATCTCTGTTTCTCCATGCTCATCAGTGTAGACCCGCCCGATGGCGAGTTTCTCCATAGCTCGACGAGCAGCTCCAACGATCTCAACTCCTTTCATCACCGTAGGCCCCACGGTGGGCGCCAACTGTCGTGGGGTTGTCACGGCAAGTTCTTCCTCCGGGAAGATGAGTTCTGGGGCCATTGGTGATTGAAGTACGTGGGAACGGTTAATCTCGTCAAGGAACAAGGATTTACCCAGGTTCGGCCCCTCTGATTCGAGGTAAAGACCTACTTCCTGCTTCTATGTTATTGCTCTTGATGTATCTCGATTACAAGGACCCGGCTCCCACAACTTAGGAGCCGGCGACTTCTCTCTGGTGGCTAGGGTTTCTCTATTGGTTGAAGCTTATCGATCTAAGGTCCAGGGCCCCGCTTATAAAGGCTGCCGGGTCTCTGTACTTACACTTTACACCGAGTCATACCAGAACACGGAGTCCTACTCTACGTCTTGGTCTTCCAAGTTTAGACTCCGGGTTGTACTTGGACTCCTTCCGGACGGGTCCTTTCTTCATCATGGGCCTTGGTCGGCTTGTCTCCAGCCCAGCCCATGTGACTTGATACATGACTCGGCTTTGGCCTTCTTGGTCTTGGCGGGTCTACTTTCCGGGTCCATGGGCCTACCTATAAAGTATCCCCCCATCACATACAATACTCAAAACTTTGAGATATGGTCTAGAGCCATCCGACATAAAACAACAGGATAACGAAAGGAAACCGAATCGCTCCTGGACCGAGTCCCCGAGTCTGATTTCTTGTTCACTGCATCTTGCAATCTCTGCCCTTGCCTACCATTTTTGGTTTCTTTGGCAGTCGGGTCACAAAATCACAAAGACATAGCATACAATACTTACAAACATGGAAACACGATTTTTGGAGCCATCCGACATACAGGAAACAGAGATAAACATGCAGATAAACACAGAATTCACAGCAAGGCAGTCCCCGAGTCTTTTTTCGGGGCGCCGACATTTCATTTCAGGGTTTCGAGATACATACAGTGAGTCCTTAAGAGTAAAAATGGCGAAGAAGAGCTACATTCCGAGGTCGTTTGGTCTCCTCTACGGATCTGTCCATCCTGTTCTTCACCTGCGCCTGAGCATCTATAAGATAATATGCATCATTGTTCAGAGCATTGCTCACAATAAATGGCCCTTACCAAGGAGGTGATAACTTGTGCATCCCGGCGGTGCGCTGCACAAGCCTAAGGACCAGGTCCCCTTCTCGGAACTTGCGAGGATTTACTTTCCGGCTATGGTAGCGTCGGAGATTCTGTTGATATATCGCTGATTTGGACAAGGCCAACTCACGTGCTTCCTCGAGCAGATCGACATCATTTTCCCGGGCTTCCTTTGCCTCAGACTTGGTGTATAATGCAACTCTTGGCGAGTCATGCTCTATGTCAGTCGGCAGAACTGCCTCTGCTCCATAGACCAGGAAGAATGGCGTATAGCCAGTGGAGCGATTCGGTGTAGTCATTAGACTCCACAATACCGCCGGGATCTCATCCAGCCAACATCCCGGAGCACGTAGCAGTGGCTCAATTAACCGGGGTTTTATGCCGGATAAGACAAGTGCCACTACTAGGGAAAAGGCTATAGGAGACATCCTTATAGGAGGCGCATATGGAAATATGCGCCTCTGCTAAATTACCTGAGGCGCACTGTTTGGCCATGCGCCTCCAACTATCAAATAGCTGAGGCGCATACTGGTGCCATGCGCCTCCCCTATTCCATGTACGGATGAATCTGGCGGCCCCAGGTTATGCGAGGCGCATTTCCGCAATATGCGCCTCTAATATCCGAGGCGCATATGATTGAAATGCGCCTCCCATAACCCTAGTGGGCCCGGTGGGGGCGGGTGGTGGTCGGTGGTATCTTATCCGAGGCGCATACTGAATATGCGCCTCCAGTACCTCACATATCCGAGGCGCATATTGGCAATATGCGCCTCGGATAAGTCGCGCCAGCTTTTTGCCACCTTTTGGCACATGGAGCCACCTACCACCCCACTCACTTGTCTCACTTATTCCTTCTCCACCAAACAGATCTGGTCGACCCCCTCCTCCTCCCCACCTCATTTCCCCCATTGATTCACCATAGAAGCTTGTTCAACCTCCATTGGTTGACACTCATATGTAAGTGAAGTCTCTTGCTCCTCTAGATCTACAACATGTGCCTTTGTTTTCTCGTCCGGATCTCTTGTGCAAGTCGTCGTTAAGTGGAGGAAGCGTGAAGGCGTTGCTTGCATGTATGCGTGTTGTCGGCCAAACCGACTATATGATTGTGTTGTGGTGCTTCTTCTTGTGCAGGGATTTCATTTGAGATGCCAATGTTTCGCCGGAAAGTCAATTCATTTCTTTTCCGGCGAATTTCTGGCACTCGCGGATGTCCTCTTTTTAGGGGAGGTCATGCCGAATTTTTCCGGCGATCCACGTCCATATATGCTCTAATTACCCTCTTGCTCTTCGTCCGTGTGCAGGCGACCATGGTCCGACCACTGATCAGCAAAGAGCTCGTGGATAGGTGGATGAGATGCGTGAGGGCCGACATGGCACACGCAAACAAGACGGAGATAAGATGTCCGTGTCGCGATTGCAAGCTAAAGTATCTGATACAGCACGATTCCGGATTGCTGGAGTCGCACCTCCTCCGACGTAATTTCATGGATGGCTACACTCGGTGGATACGTGATGACGAAGATGATGATGAGGATGTCAATCATGGTGGTGATCAAGATGCCGGTCATGATCATGAAGATCAAGATGCCGGTCATGATCATGAAGATCAAGATGCCGGCGGCAGGGCAGGTGATGATGATCATGAAGATGATCAGGGTGGAGCCGGGCATGGACACGAAGATGATGAAGGTGGTGATTCGAGCTGGCTGCAAGACCCTCATTATCAAGATCTGCTTCTCAAGGAGACGAGTAACGCCAGAGCCGCTGCTAGAGAGAGAGCTAAGCTGGAGCAAATGAGAAAAGACGCGGTCGCTCCATTGTTTGAAGGATGCAACGACGGGCATACCCGTCTGAAGGTAACGCTCAGGGCTCTAGAGATTAAGGCGAAACACAAAATGACCGACGAATGCTTCGACGAAAACATTGAATTCGTGCATGATCTTCTTCCCAAGAAGGGTAACACATGTCCGACTAGTATCGCTGAGGCCAAGAAAATCGCGTGCCCTCTCAATCTACCGGTCGAGAAATACCACGTCTGCATAAATGATTGCATCATCTACCGGGGCGAGGATGCGGAGAAGACCACGTGTCCGGTGTGCAAGACATCTCGATACAAGAGAGGGACCAAGAAAGCTCCTAGAAAGGTGGTGTGGTACTTTCCCCTAACTTCCCGCCTGCAGCGGTATTTCGCGGACCCTAAGGAAGCACGGCTCATGCGCTGGCACGCGGAAAGAAAGAGGCCGGAAGACGATGATCCGGATAAGGAGGAGATGCTGAGGCACCCTTCGGATGCTTGCCAGTGGAAGGCGTTGGACCTCCAATATCACAAGCATTTCGGTAAAGAGTCAAGGAACCTAAGGCTGGGCGTGAGCACCGACGGACTCAATCCGTTCGGAAGCCAGAGTAGCACACACAGCACCTGGCCCGTGTTTGTATGGATCTACAACCTCCCACCCTGACTGTGCATGAAGAAGAAGTACGTAACCATGAGTATGCTGATTCAAGGGCCAAAACAACCCGTTACAGACATCAATCTGTATCTCACGCTGTTGAAAGAGGAGTTGTCCATGTTATGGGAAGAAGGAGCCCGTACGTGGGACGCCTCGAGACAGGACTACTTCAACATGAAAGCGGCGGTGATCACGACGGTGCAAGACTATCCCGGTTACGGATACTTCTCGGGGCAGGTGGTCCAAGGATTCTATGGGTGCGTTAGGTGCAAGGACAATACATCGTACACCCAGCTGCAGAAAGATCTCGGGTCCGGGAAAACCGTGCACCTTTCGGCTCGGAGGTGCCTTCCCATGGATCACCCATGGAGAACGCTATCACATCTGTTCGATGGGAAGGTCGAGCCCCGAGGAAAACCGGACCAGAAGAGCGGCGCGGTAATCGCCGAGCTGCTGAATAACTGGAAGGAGTGCCCTGCGCCGGGAAAGACCCAGAAGAAGCCAGAGCCGCTGTTGAAGGTATGGAAGGCGAGGTCTGTCTTCTGGGACTTGCCATACTAGAAGATTCTCCGCGTGCCTCATAGCCTCGATCTCATGCATATCACGAAGAACATGGGCGAGAGTCTGCTTGCCACTATCCTTAACACCGACAAGACCAAAGATGGGCCGAAGGCAAGGAATGACTTGAAGCATATGGGCATCAGGGTTGAACTTCAACCACCACATAGCGATGACGAGGAGGAGGAGGAGACGGAAACGCAGAATAGCCATCGTCGCCGCAAGGGCAAGAAGGGCGAGGTCAAGCTAAAGGCCGCGTGCTTCACTCTGAGTAAGAAGGAGGCCATACAGTTTATGAAGTGCCTCCTCGGAGTCAAATTTCCGAACGGCTTCGCGGGGAAGATAAGCAGATAGCTAGACGAGGCGAAGCAGCGCTTCAGTGGGATGAAGTCTCACGACGTCACTGTGCTGATGATGCAGGTACTCCCGGTCGCGATCCGAGGTATAATGGACAAGCACGTCCGTGAAACTCTATTTGTCCTCTGCAACTTTTTCGACGTCATCTCTCGGAAGTCGATAGGCATTAGGCAGCTCACGAGGCTACAGGAGGAGATCGTGGTGATAGTATGGGAGCTCGAAATGTACTTCCCCCCCGCATTCTTCGACGTCATGGTTCATCTGCTTCTCCATGTCGTGGAGGATATCGTCCAGCTCGGTCCTCCGTTTCTGCGAAGCATGATGCCGTTCGAAAGGCTGAACGGACACATCAAGGGATACGTTAAAAACAGGTCCCGTCCAGATGGAAGCATAGCAAACGGCTTCCTGGCCGAAGAGTGCATCTCTTTCTGCTCGAACTTTCTACAGTCCGAGACCCCTGTTGGTCTGCCAACCAACAAGCACTTCGGGAGGCTCGCTGGATTGGGTCACCACGAGGGTCGGCACCCAATGCATGTCGACTTCGAGGGCGGAACAAAGGACTTTGAAAGAGCAAACCTCGTCGCGCTGTAGCACCTGGAGGTGGTCGATCCATACATAAATGAGCACAAAGAGTTTATCAAGAAGATTTACGCCGACCGGGGGCGCCAGGTCCCGACGGAGGCCGTTGTTATGAAGGAGCACAACTCCGGTTTCACGAGGTGGTTCAGGAATAGGGTCTTTGCTAATCCGCCGCATGGCGAGTACTCGGAGGAAGATAAACTCATATTCTCCTTGGCCGGGTGGTCGTCAGGAGAGGCAAAAGAAACATCATCGGAATGGATGGAGTCGCCAACGAGCAAGACTTTGACCAGAACGGCGACCCGAAGATGGAAGACGGATACGGCAACCAAACACCGTACACCACAACCGCACCTAAGAAAGGAGTGCTCCCGTACAAGAGAAGTAGCGAAGACGTCCCGGACCTAACCTATGCAACCGCGACAAAGAGGGGCAAGAAGAAGATGGCCGTCAAGAAACGCTAACGCGCTAGTTCCGACCATATTGTCAAGATCGAACCATTCATAAGTGTCACTTTTTGTATGTTATAATATTGCATTGAATATTATGTATCGAGATACACATTCATAATTGTCACTTGCATTGTATTGTTTTGACAATATTTGAATATTTAAAATATATTTAATATATTTTATAGTCTATATTTGTTTGGACAAAGTTTTTACATTGTATTGTTTTGACAATATTTGAATATTTAAAATATATTCAGTATATTTTATAGTCTATATTTGTTTGGACAAAGTTTTTACACTAAATCTGGCCTTTACAAAAAAGAATAAAAAAATTGGGCCTACCAGGAGTCGAACCTGGGTGGCCAAGGGTATAGCATAGGATGCTAACCAGTGAGCTAGTGAGTGTTTAGTGACAGGATCTGAACCGCGTGTTATTTGAGTAGTAGCCACAACTATGCGAGGCGCATTTAGCCAATATGCGCCTCGGGTAAGCTTAAGCGAGGTGCACTTTGCAATATGCGCCTCGGCTATTCGGATCAAAATTCCCCTTTCGATCTTCTTTTTCCTTCATCTCACACTCTCTCACTCTCCCGATCCACCCTCGCCAAGGTCCTCGCCGCCGCCCGCCCGTCCGTGGAGCCGCTGCCCGCCCGTGGAGAAGGAGCCGCCGCCGCCCGCGGAGAAGGAGCCGTGGAGCCGCCGCTCGCCCGTGGAGAAGGAGCCGCCACCCGCCCGTGTGGAGAAGGAGCCGCCGCCCGCTCGTGGAGGGGGAGCTCAACGTCCTCGCCGATCGTCGACTACATCGCCAACGTCCTCGCCGACCAGGACTTCGACTTCAGGCCCCCCGACGGCCACGGCATCTTCCAAGCCCTCGGCGACCTCCTCATCGACGCCCGCTGCGTCTACGACCGGGAGCACTGCCTCGAGGTACTACTACCAAACGCATCCCCCCACTCCCCACGCCCGCCCCCTCGAATCTGGGTTAGAGCTTCGATTTGATGGTGCCGTGTTAGGCTGCTAGATGAAGGAGAGCTCGGGGTGACAGGAACGTCCTTCGGCGTTCAGTTATTCAGCTATCCATTCAGATTACCAGTTCTCCCGTTTAGGAACCAGTAGTACTGCTACACCATCAACGTCTGGAACCAGTAGTTCATCGTCGATTTATTCAATTAATCCTTGGTCTGACAGTCCCTCAGCTGATGTGTTTGCTTGCTTGCTTGCACTGTCAGCTGGTCTGTATCGTCAATTGTTTTCCCTGTAGCATGTTTAGTTTCCTATGGCTGAACAACTTTCGATCCTGAGTTCCAATGTTCGTGGCGTGAATGATAGAACCAGGTGTGCATCCGTCCGTGCTCTCACTGACCGTCTGCGGTGTTCTGTAGTTGTTGTCAAATCCACATCCTATATTTAACAGTTCAATAATCAACTTACAGGTGACACCTAACTGTAACTAGTTAATTTCTTCAAAAATTAAACTATAACTAGCTAATTTCTTCAAAACTGTAACTAGCTAGGCTATACATCCAGATTCAGTAAAAAGTTCATTAAGTATATTTTTTTTGGGGAGGAATATCATGATTTAGTCTGCCTACGAGATAATTATGCCGTCTGGAAATGCAGATGGTGGTTCGGTGTTCAGATTCTAGACCTTCACAAAATCTTCACTTGTACTAGTTGGTATGCAATTGCAATGTTGTTCTGATCTAGTTCTTTAAAATAAGTACTGCACATAGCAGTACTTTTATAGTCATGTTTGTGTTGCCAAGTGAAGCGGAAATTTAACGGCATGCCATTTTCAAGTCTGCCCCCCACACATTGCAGAGCTGAATTACATTAGCTATAAGCGGCCACACTTACTGCATGTTACCTACTCAAGCTACATATGACTCAATCAGTATCTCTACTTTTTATGCATTTGTGGCATAATATCTGTGATGTGTATGCTGCCATCAATTGGATGGGCGTGTATGTTGTCCAGCCAGCAGTTGCTGGCTATGTTTGTGCCTTTTTAGGCCATTTTGTGCAGGTTTTTTCTTTTTGAGTTGCCAATGTTTCGCCGGGATGTTGATTCATTTCTGTCCCGGCGAATTTCTGGCACTCCTAGGCATAGAAATACAGGGGAGGTGCTGCCAAATTTTTCCTAGGAATTTTTGTGCTAATTAGTTCCATTTAATTGTGTGTTTAGATATGTCGGGGGAGCCGGGCCCTTCTAGCAGCAAGAAGCCATTTTGGGAGCAGCTGGCGGAACTGGAATCCCAAGAGGACCCGGAATTCATTCCGCCGGACGACGAGATGGAGGACGACGAGGATACCTCGTCTTCCGATGGTATTGAGGAGACCGGGAATGACGATGGCGACGCCACTAACATGGATGGCGGCGGTGAAGCTACTACGGACGGTGGTAGCCAACCGAAACCGAAGAAGGCCCGGAAGAATCGGACCCCCATCGTGGTCGACGCCACCAAAAGGTCCATCTTCACAAGAGTGAACGCTATAGGGGCGCCTCAGGAGCCGGAGGAGTTTGTCACGGGTTACGTAAACCAACTTGCTGCAATCCTCCGGAACACCGTCACCATCAACACGGAGAACCTGAAGGGCGAAGAGAACAGGGGTTTCCTGATTCAGCTCTTCCGGAAGCTGCACCAAAGATACGCGTTCCCGTGTGATGAAAATGGGGCAGATCAGTACAACAATGACAAACTCAAAGGGAATCCGGTGAACAAGTACGCCATTAGGAAGTTCACGAAGGCCTTGTCGAATTGGAAGGCCCGGGTGAAGAAGCTGATTGTCGAGGACAAGCTAAGTTACTCGGAGCTCATCAAGAAGGAGCCTCTGGTCAAGGAAGAAGACTACAATCAGTTCAAGGCCAGATGTAACTCCGCCGTGGGCTAGGCCAAACGTTTGAGGGGCAAGGAGTTGAGAGCCCTGAACATTGGTACCCACCATCTCGGCTCCGGCGGTTATAGAGCCGCGAAGCCCAAATGGGACAAGGAGGACGCCACTGCTCGTGAAAGGGGGGAGACACCTCCCTTTGACGACATAAAGGAGGAGCAGGCAAAGAACTTTGTAAGGGCCCGGTTTAAAAAGCCGAGAGGGTCCGCTGAGTATTCCTCGGAGCCCGCCGGTCCCTTCTCTTCGAAGGTGAAAGACTTCATGAGTAACTATGTAAGTAGTTTGCATGCAAGTCGATTAATTGATTGCGTTCACGATTAATCAATGAAGTCTAGTTTTCTGATCAAATGCTTCGTGTTCCTTGTGCGTAGGAAGCGGAGTGTAGGACCTCCTCATCCCAGGGCGGGTCGACGCCCGTCGCCAAGTGGGACAACACTTTTAACAGGGCGCTGAACAAGACCAAGAATGTCGATCCCCTGGCGTCCCCGTCGTCGGCTGGTCGTGTGGTGGGCTATGGCGGCCTTACATGGTCCGAGTACTATGGCCAAGAGCGGAAGGGATCCAAGGCCGATGTGAAAAACCTAAGGGAACGGGTGGACGCCATTCCCTCTATAGTCCAACAAGCCGTGAACCAGGCTGTGTCGGCTGCCGAGACAAAGTTCCAAGAACGAGTCTCACAAGTCCAGACACAAGTCCAGTCACAAGTGAACGAGAAGCTCAACACCATCCTTCCCGTCTACATGGAGAAGTACATCAAGTGGGAGAAGGGTGGTAGACGGGGGCCGCCACCGGTTGCCAATGTCGACAACGCCCAATCGGAAAACGTGGCGCGGCCGGAGGCGCTTCTGACTCCTCCAGCTCCGGAGCTTAACTTGCCGGCCCGCACCGCCGTGGCAACAGGCAGCCACTTAGCCACCACTTGCGCGCCCAACAAGCCTGTCGTCGGCGGCGCCTCGACATTGGCCGAGTTCGACGCCCTCAAGGTAACTAATTAATTAGCTGGGAGAGTCTCAACCACATGACCGACTAATGACTTGATATCCGTTTTACTGACGCCCCGCCTACATGTCTTTCGCAGGAAGACACTCCTTGCACCCTAATGCACTGGGTGGGCGGCCAGTTGAAGGATGTTGCCAAGGGTAGTATCGTTCAGCCGGAGAGCCGCGCATGGCACAATGGCACAATGGACCCCGGCAATATGAGGGTCAAATACACTATGGTGCTTCCGGGCTACGAGCAAGTGGAGCCTCCCTCTCAACCGGCTGGATGGGACGATGATGACCCGCCGGCGGTCCTCAGTACCGCCTTCGGCTACGTGTTCCAATGGCCGAAGAGACAGATCCGTTTGGGGACGGAGGACTAGCACAACATCACCCCAGAGGCAACACGTCCACCACATGATGAGGCAGCACATCAAGCACAACCTGATGAAGACTTTGAGATGGCGGACTTGGACAACATGGCACAGGATCCCGACGATGGAGACAATGACCCGTACTTCGGCGACCAGTTCATTAACACAAGGTTTTTAGATTATTATGAGCCGGCACTATCAGGCATGCATGATCAAGTTGCCGAGACCCAACCAGCACCGGCGAAACCCCCTTGCCAGGTGCGTCTCTTCCGAAATAGTCAGGAGATGCCGCCACCCGCCCCCTTCACCGAGCCTCCGAGGCCAGCAGTTCCTATGAGCACCCTCAAGAAGGCAGTCGGTGAGGTGAACGCGGCCGCCGTGCCCAACGCCGTGAAGGGCAAGAAGCAAGGTGGTCGCAGAAGGAAGGCTAAGGGTGACCGGGGCCAGGAACAAATTCCTGTTTACCGGGCTAAGGACGGCCCTGTGGGAGAAGCTTCCAGGAGTAAGCATCACGTGGCTGGTACGTCGATGATGCCTCCATCGATGCTCGACGTCGCAGGCCCGCATATGCGCAATCTTCATCATAGCTGTCTACATGTCGAGGAGCGCCGCCTTCGAGAGAACGATCAGTCGTACATGGTTTACAGGGCTAAGGTGCCTTCTGATGTGCCGTGCCTCGTCAGTGTACCCCCCGGGGATATCTTCTACTTGCGGCATACCGACATCTTTGACATGTTGAACGGGTTCCGGCTGCATGATACCCTGGTCCGGCTGTTCTCCCTGAATATGGCCATGCAGATCATACGAGACAACATCCCCGGCATCCAGATAGTGGACCCCTTCTTCATGCATGACGCCTTCCTGAGATCTGAGGACAACATCGCGCTGGCGTCCGACTACCTCTCAGCCTTCATGGAACAATACTCAGACAAGGATGTGATTCTCCTTCCCTACCATCCCATCACGGCCGGTGATCGGACAGGCTGCGTGCTCATATACTTAGACGTGAAAGACTCAACAGCCGTGTACCTCGACTCTAACAGTGCTATCCGGAAGGACTACTCCACTATCAGGAGAATTCTTGATGGTGCTCTCACCGGCTACGTCGCAGCGGGAGGCGTCAAACCAAGAACACCATGTCTGAAGTTCGGCGCGCACATGTTCCGCCACACGATGCAGTTCCCCTGCGTCAAGCAGCCGCCTGGCAGCGAGAAGGATGCCTTCTACGTCATCCACCACATGAAGGCGTTCTTCCAGGAACAGGAGAACCGCACGCTGCCATCTGACCTCAAGAGGTGGGCTGAAGATCTTGCAGAAATACAGGATCGCAACCTCAGGCAGAACTTCTTCAACATCCAGGAGGAGCTCGCGACAATCGTGCACCAGGAAGTCATGAGGCGGGGGGGCGCCTTCAGTATCGCCTATACACCGCCCAACAAGGAGATAGACGCAGAGTTAGCGCGGCAGGGCGACGGCAGGTCATTCATGCAGATGGCGAAGAATCGGTCGGGCTTCATCAATGTCCCCTCGAAGAAGTCTTGATGATGCCATGATGTTTACCTAGCTAGCTAGCTGTTAGTTCCGAACTATATCCATGATGTCCTTGTGTGTTGTAAACCCTATCCCTATGTTTACTTGCCTAGCAAACTCTAGTGTGTTTCGTCAAACCGTTGAAACCTGATTGTGAGCGACGCTATCTAGTTATTTGTGTGTTATTTACTATTTCAATGCCTTGGTCATGTTGCTTTTTATTCGTTAGTTGCCGTCGTTTGCGTTTTGAAATGCCGATGATTAAAACGCGTTGTGGCACAATGTGTGTGATTATACCCTGACGATCTGGTGTGCCTTGTGATATGTACAAAGACGAGTCATTGTGCATCTAACTTGGCACACCAGATCCGTCAGCGGCATTGTCATTTCCGTGTCCAACCTAAGTATATATGAGGCATGCTCTATTTTTTGAGTTGGCTCTTTTCTTGATAACAAGTGCCGATGATTAGAACGTGTTGTGGCACTATGCGTGTGACTAGGCTCGCTGTTCGATCTTGTGTGGCAACTAGACTAGTAATTTGGGCATATACTCTACTTGCTGCACAAGATCGAATAGCGAGTCTGGTCATTTTCTGTGCCCAACCAAAGTATGAGGCACGAATCCAAGTCATTCTTGGGTTGCTTTCTTTGTCTTCTCTTCGAGTTGCCTCTTTTATTGACAAGTGTGTGTGTGTGTCTTTTTTTCCGGGTCTTTCTTTGAAACGCCGATGATTAGAACGTGGTCTCTTACATGTTGTTGCACCATATATATGCATGATTCTATCTTGTGAACTGCTAGCTATTGTTTCCCACTGACATAACTAATATCATCTTTCTTGTGTGTGTAGGAGATGGCGAAGAAGTGCTATGTTGTTTACATAGGTGCTGTTCCAGGAGTGTACGACGAGTGGAAACACTGCCACAACCAAGTGAACGGGTTCCCGGGCAACCTCTACCAAGGCTACGAGAGTAGAGCGGTGGCGGAAGCTATGTGGAGACAACATCGGAGGGAGAAGAACCGGGTGAGGAACTTCGTCATCGTCATTACCATCACCTTGCTCTTGGTGGTTGGTGGTATTCTCTACCTTGCCTACTAGGATCAATGTTATTGTAATGAGATGGTGAAAATCATGTACTCGGTCTCGAGAGATATGTGGACATGGCACTTGTAATGTGATGGATATGTGATACTTGTGTGATGAAGATCTACTATTTGATGGATGTGTTAGTTTTATCCATATTTTGGTCCATTGGACCCTTTTATATATATCTGTGAATATACTGCTGAATACCTGTATACTGTACAGTATACAGGTATTTTATTTTTAATTTCGAAAATGATATCAGAGGCGCATATTGGAGGTCATAGGAGGCGCATATGCCACCTATATGCGAGGCGCATCACCGAGCTATGCGAGGCGCACCCTATATGCGCCTCTGCTAATCTGAATAGGCGAGGCGCATATCAGTATGCGCCTCCGATATACTTATAGGAGGCGCAATATTGATATGCGCCTCGCATAAGGCAAATACCCGAGGCGCATATCATATGCGCCTCCGGTAAAAAATACCAGAGGCGTGGACATAGAGGCGCATATGATATGCGCCTCGGATGGGCAAAGTGGTGCGCCTCGGCTAGCGCTTTCCCTAGTAGTGTTTGATTTCCGGTAAAAAATACCATGCATTTGATCTTTCCACTTGTCCATTGGACTGCGGATGTGCAACCGATGCCAAATCTAGCCGGATTCTCTTTTCCTGGCAAAACCGGGCAAAGGCTCCCTCGGCGAAGTTGGTGCCATTATCCGTTATAATGTTGTGCGGGTGGCCATACCTTAGGATAATATCCTTTAGGAATGATACAGCTGTGCGGCCATCGCACTTTCTTATTGGCTTTACCTCAATCCACTTGGTGAACTTGTCCACCATCACCAGGATGTGAGTCATGTTACCTCGGGCTGGCTTGAACGGTCCCACCATATCCAGACACCACACTGCAAATGGCCAAGTGATGGGGATAGTTATGAGAGCTGACGCCGGCATATGAATTTTGTGTGCAAACCTCTGGCATCCTTCACATTTCCGGATAATGTCCTCTGCCTGCTGCAAAGCACTGGGCCAGTAAAACCCATACCGGAATGCCTTACCCACTATAGCTCTGGAAGATGCGTGATGACCGCACTCTCCCTGATGGATATCTCGGAGAATCCTTTCTTCCTCTTCTGGCTCGACACAGCACTGAAGGACGGTGGTCACGCTTCTCTTGTACAACTCACGGTTGATGATGGTGAAGGATTTGGCTCACCTCTGTATCTGTCTGGCCGAGACCTCCTCACTCGGTAGACTACCATCCAACATGAATGTCATGATGGGCTGTGCCCACGCCGGTACCGGGCGAGTGCCGAGTACAGGCTCGTCGATTTCCATTGCATCAACCGACATTACAGCGCCCGGCATAGGCTGATGAGTCCCCGAGTCCTCCCAAGGAGTCCCCGAGTTCCGCCAAGCAGCTCTCCAGTTTTCCAAAGTAGTCGCTGAATCTTGCTGAATATATCCGACATCCATGGAAGTCCCCGGGTCCTGCGGAGCAGTCCCCGAGTCCTGCTGCATGCTCCCGACATCCACGTCCATCGGGACGACGCCGGGTTCTGGATTAACCGGGATAAATATCGATTCAGACTCGGGTGAAGGCTTGATTGATGGCTTCTGAAGATGCTCCAGCGATACCCTGGGTGGGATGGCCTGCCGGTATGACCCGATCTTGGACAACATATCAACACTTTCATTATCTGTTCACCGAATGTGAGTGAACTCGCACCCATCAAAATACCCGGAGATCTTCTGCACATGGAACCGGTATGCCGCCATGTTGGCATCCAGGGCATCCCAGTTGCCTGATGTTTGCTGAATCACCAGATCCGAGTCACCATAACATATGATCCGGTGAATTCCGATTTCCTTGGCCACCTTAAGTCCATGGATTAGAGCTTCATACTCTGCAACATTGTTAGATGCCGCGAAGTGGACTTGCATAACATATTTCAACTGGTCTCGCTTCGGCGAGGTGAGAACCACGCCGGCTCCCAGGCCCTCTTTTACTTTGGACCCATCAAAATGCATTCTCCAGTAATTGGAGTCCAGCAGGGACGGTTCATATTGCATCTCAGCCCAATCGACGAAGAAATCAGCCACTTTTTGGGATTTGATGGTGTCTCTTCTCGCATATTGCGGCGCGTAAGCCGCGAGCTCGATAGCCCACTTAGCGACTCGGCCACTGGCATCCTTGTTGCCGAGGATTTCCGACACAGGGGCCGCACTTATGATAGTTATAGGATGCTCCTGGAAGTAATGTTTCAATTTCTTGGCCGCCATGTAGACGCCATAGGTCATTTTCTGGTAGTGAGGGTAATTTTGTTTTGAGGTGGAAAGCACCTCACTCAAATAATATACCGGCCTCTGTACCGTAGTTCCCTTTTCCTCTCGCTCTACTACCATTACAACACTAACGACTCGGTTAGTGGCTGCAATGTAGAGCAACATGGGCTCTCTCGGTAGTGGCGAAGCCAATATCGGCGCAGTAGCCAACATCTTTTTCAGCTCGTGGAATGCCGCATCCGCTTGCGGAGTCCAGCTAAATTTATCTGATTTTTTCATCAATTGGTACAAAGGCAAAGCCTTTTCTCCCAACCGACCTAAGAAACGACTCAGGGAGGCCAGGCAACCTGTGAACTTCTGGACATCCCGGAGGCATCTCGGCAATTTCATGTTTTCTATCGCCCGGATCTTAGTCGGGTTCGCCTCGATACCTCAGCTTGACACGAGGAAACCGAGTAACTTGCCTGCTGGCACTCCGAATGTACATTTATCCGGGTTAAGCTTTAGCCGGAATTTCCGCAGGTTTGCGAATGTCTCTTTGAGATCATCCAACAAGGTATGTTTTTCTTTAGTTTTGATGACTATGTCGTCGACATACACCTGCACATTTTTTCCTATCTGATCGTGCAAACATTTTTGCATACAGCGCTGGTAGGTAGCGCCAGCATTTCTCAGACCAAAGCACATGACACGATAGCAATAAGCCCCGTACGGGGTGATAAAGGCAGTCTTTATTTGATCAGAGGGGTTCAATGGTATCTGGTGAAAACCAGAGTACGCATCTACAAATGATAGCAGTTCACACCCGGCCGTGGAGTCGATCACTTGATCAATCCGGGGCAAAGAGAATGGATCTTTCGGACATGACTTGTTCAGATGGGTATAATCAACACACATGCGCCAGACAGTGGCTGCATTCGGATCATCCTTCTTCTTTTCTACCAGGACCGGGTTAGCCAATCAGTCCGGGTACTTCACTTCTACGATAGCGTTTGATACGAGTAACTTGGCTAACTCATCACCCACAACCTTTCTTCTTCCTTCGGCAAGACGCCGCGTAAGTTGCTTTGCTGGCCTAGCATCAGGCCTGACATGCAAGGAGTGCTTAGCCAACTCCCTCGGAACACCCGGCAGATCCTGACTGGACCATGCAAAGATATCCCGATTCTCACGGAGGAAGTGGATGAGCTCGCTTTCCTATTTGTTGTCCAACCCGGCACCGATGATGACGGTGTGATCCGGGTTAGACTCGTCGACGCCAATTTTCTTGGACTCCTTCGCCGCCTGGAAGGTTGCAGTTTGCTGCGGGTTAGCCAGACTCGGCATACCGAGTTGAGCGGACTGGGCAAGAGCCACCACCTCGTGGATTCTCTTCTTCTCTGCATCAATCACCAGTGACTCGGCCAGCAGTGACCCAGCAGAGGCACACTCCATGGAGCGCTTGTAGTCAACCGAGATGGTGATGACACCATTTGGACCCAGGATTTTCATCTTCAGGTAGGCCACATGAGTGGACGCCGTGAACGAGTGCTGGCCTACCGAGTAAGGCATGATACGGGCTTTCGAGGTCCACGACCTCGAACAGCAGACTCTCAGTTCGGCAGTTGCTTTTGTCGCCTATCACGACACATCACCTACCTGGTGCCGTTGCGTACACTAGGCGGGCCAGGAGACGCCAGGAGATTCGTGAAGCCCATCTGGCGGCCCATGCCCAAGGCACGACGGCGTCGCGCAAGCCTCATGCTACTTGAGAGAGCGTCTAGTCTTGGAGAAGGGGCATCTGAGATCTATTCTGTAAACTGAACCCGAGTGGTGTCTCTCTTCTTCCTCCTCCTCCGATGAACTAGTGAGTTTGTCGTGGATTCCTTCCTCCTGGCGTGACGCTGGGGTTGTAATCGTACTGAACTCGGGTGTATCCTGTATCAATCGATCAGTGGGTGTGACATATGGTATCAGAGCCTCAAGCTCCTCGGTGCGCTTCCGAAAATCCTCTCCAAACAAATTAGCCACCTTCCCCACCATCTCCACCCAAAATTCCTTAGCCACTATCCTGATTTGGGCGGCGGACTCAGACTCTGATCCACTGGGGGTTGGGATCTCCCGTCAAATCCCACCAATACGTCAAGTTTGCGGCGGCGGGACCGGTTCGATCAGCCGGTCTGCAGGAGGCGAAGCAGGCGGCGGAGATAATTCGGCGCAGGTCGGGGCGTGCGCGTTCGGTTGGCTGTGGACCACTACCATAGTCTGTAAAATCCCGGTTCGTGACCTCGATTCGTGCGTAGAGGCGGCGGATCGTGGACAGCTTGCACGATGGAACAAGTTCAGTCGGACTTAACTGAACTGAAGAAGCAGGGCGACCTCGTGGCTACCTCAATCAAGGCCATGACGCACTCGTTGCGGGGGCTGGGCACATGGATGCCACAGGTGGATTCCTCCATCACCTCCATCCTGAAATCCATCGAGGAGGTGGGGGACCGAGTCACAGCGTTGGAGGCGGCGCGGTCCACTGCGGCGGACCAAACACCTCGGCCCGATGGGCACCGCCAGGGACAACATCACCAGGGCTACGACTCGGATGCTCTGCGAGCACCGGTTCCTGCCCTGGGCAGGGGTAAGCGACTGAACCCACTCACACCCGTGCAGTTCGAGTTAGGAGAGCATTCAGGGAAAGATTTTGACATGACTGATAACCTGCACACACCACACTTTGCATATAGAGATAGAAATTACTCACGCATGCCCAAAACGGACTTTCCCCGCTTTGATGGTGAAAACCCCAAGTGGTGGAAAACCGTGTGTGAAAAATACTTCCACACCTATGATGTAGGCAGAGATTCGTGGGTTAGTTTCGCCACTATGCACTTCACTGGAAATGCAGCACTTTGGTTGTCCAACTATGAGGCAGTGAATGACATTGACTCGTGGGAGGAATTAGTTGTGGCTGTCCACCAAAAATTTGGGAAGAACAAACACCTTAAGCATCTAGATGAGCTAGAACGGCACAAGCAGAGAGGAACGGTAGACCAATACTATAAAATCTTTGAATCTCTTCGACACAAAGTGTTAATTCACAACAAGCATTATGATGAGGCTTTTTTCGTTACTAAATTTATCAATGGTCTTAAGCCTGAAATTCAAAAGGGCATAAGACTACATTGCCCAAGAACTGTTGATAGTGCGCTATCTCTCGCTGAAACGCAGGAGGAGATGCTTGAAGAAGCTAGGCTGTTACACAGTGAAAAGTTCAAGAGAGAATACAGCAAGGGTGGATACAGAACTGGAGCAGGATTCTCAAGCAAAGGACTGCTGCCACAACCAACCGAGGACAAAATGAAAACAGAAGACAAGCCTCCTTGGTCTGATCAAATAAAATCCCTGAAGGCACAGAGGCGAGCACGCGGGGAGTGCTTCAAGTGTGGGGATAAATTCCAACCCGGACATCGTTGTGCCAAGAATGTACCGTTGAATGTAGTGGAAGAACTTTGGGAACTGCTGCAGCTACAGTCTAATTCTGAAGGGGAGCATGAATCAGCATCAAGTGAAGAGGAAGTTTTGACCAAAATATCTTACTGCGCAGCAACTGGGACAGCCGCCAAGAAAACAATCAGGTTACAGGCGACAGTACGTGGCAAGCAGGTGTTGGTGCTTGTCGACTCAGGTAGCTCAGGCAGCTTTATTTCCCAACAGGCAGCAGATCGTTTGAAACTGCCAATTGCAGCAATTCCGGAGATACAAGTGGTGGTAGCAGATGGAGCAAAACTACCTTGTACGACAGCAGCGTCGGGGGTGGTTTGGCACTGCCAGGGCAATGTATTCTCGTCCACGCTGCGTGTCTTTGACCTAAAGGGGTATGATATGGTCCTCGGCATGGATTGGCTCGAAGCTTGCGGAGATATGTGGATCAGTTGGGAAAGAAAGACAATCAGGTTCCGCCACGAGGGCAAACGCATCACATTGCGAGGTGTGAAAGATAGAACTGATCAATGTGAGCAGATTTCAGGGGAGCAACTTCACAAGCTACTACAAACCGACAAAGTAGCTCAATTGGTTCAGTTGTGTTCCGTGGGCACAGACAAAGCACAAACTGAAACACCCGAAATAATAACACGCGTGTTGCTGGACAATGAGGCATGCTTCGGGGAGCCACAAGAATTGCCTCCGCATCGACCATTCGATCACCACATCCACCTGCAACCCGGCGTGAAGCCCGTCAGCGTGCGCCCATATCGCTACACCCCGCAGCAGAAGGATGAGATAGAGCGCCAAATAGCGGAAATGCTCAAAAAGGGAACAATCAAACCAAGTCACAGCCCATTCGCATCCCCAGTATTGCTTGTCAAGAAAAAGGACGGGTGTTGGAGGTTCTGCGTGGATTACAGACACCTCAACTCAGTTACCGTGCCTGATAAATACCCAATGCCCATAGTCGAGGAGCTGCTCGATGAACTGGCAGGCGCATGCTTCTTCACCAAGCTTGACCTCCGCTCAGGGTACCACCAATTGCGCATGGCGGAGGAAGACGAAAGCAAAACAGCATTTCGGACACATAGTGGTCACTTTGAATTCCGCGTCATGCCGTTTGGTTTGTCGACAGCTCCAGCCACATTCCAATCGGCGATGAACGAAATATTTGCAGAACAAATTCGCAAGTTTGTGCTGGTATTCATGGACGACATCCTAATCTATAGAAAAACTCTAGCAGAACATGCTCAACACCTTCACGCAGTGCTCGCAGTGCTAGCAGAACACAAGTTGTACATCAAACGCAGCAAATGCACATTTGCCCGACAGTCTCTAGAATACCTAGGGCACATCATCAGCAAAGCGGGCGTGGCGACAGACCCAGCAAAGATTGCAGCTGTAGCAAACTGGCCGATCCCTCTGAATGCGAAGCAGCTTCGAGCATTCCTCGGCATGGTCGGTTACTATAGAAAATTCATCGCAAATTTTGGAGCAATTGCTCGAGCACTGACCAATCTGCTCAAAAAGAACGTCCCATTCATCTGGACACAGCAAGAACAGGAGTCGTTCGATGCTCTCAAAAATGCGCTCATCAACGCACCCGTGCTCGCCTTGCCCGATTTTCAACAGGAGTTTGTGCTTGAGACTGACGCAAGCGACAAAGGAATAGGGGCGGTGCTGATGCAGAAGGGTCACCCTGTGGCGTTCTTAAGCAAATCGTTGGGGCCCAAGAATCAAGCTCTATCCACATATGACAAGGAGTGCCTGGCGATCCTCATGGCGATAGATCGGTGGCGTGCGTACCTGCAGCACAAGCCCTTCCTGATTCGCACGGACCAAAGAAGCTTGATTCACTTGGCAGATCACAGGATTTCGACACCAATTCAGCAAAAAGCATAATTCAAACTCATGGGCTTCCAGTATCGTGTGGTATACAAGAAAGGGGCCGAGAACAGAGCTGCGGACGCACTATCCAGACGTCCTGTCAGCGAGGATTGTGTGGCGATTTCTGAAGTGCGTCCTCGTTGGCTCGAGACAGTAATAGAAGGGTATGAGAAGGATCCTGAAACCAAGAAATTGCTCCAAGAACTGAGCCTCAATCCCAACAACAACCGTGGCTTCGTGCTAAGTGACGGCGTGATCAGATACAAAGGCAGAGTATGGCTGGGATCACATAAGGATGCTCATGATGCAGTTTTGCAAGCACTGCACAACAGTGGTCTGGGGGGGCACTCAGGCAGCCTAGCAACATACCACAAGGTGAAACACCTGTTTGCTTGGCCCAATATGCGCAAAGATGTTGTGCCGTTCGTACAACATTGTACGGTGTGCCAGCAAGCTAAGACTGAACACTGCAAATTGCCAGGGTTGCTGAAACCACTTCCAATCCCACCAGAAGCATGGCACACGGTCAGTCTAGACTTCATCGAAGGACTCCCCAAGTCATACCACTACGACACAATCTTGGTGGTAATTGACAAGTTGACAAAATATGGTCACTTCATACCACTCAAGCACCCATTCTCAGCAGCATCAATCTCCAAGCTATTTCTCGACAATGTCTATCGACTGCATGGCATGCCAAAGGTGCTCATTTCAGATCGAGACAAGGTGTTCACAAGCCTCTTCTGGCAGAGGCTGTTCCAATTAGCTGATACAACCCTGAACCTAAGCTCATCGTACCACCCACAGACAGACGGGCAAACCGAGAGGTTGAACCAATGCCTGGAGACTTACCTCCGCTGCCTGGTGCACGCAAACCCACACAAATGGTCAGCCTGGCTCCCTCAAGCAGAATATTGGTACAACACCAATTTCCACTCTTCACTAGGTCGTTCTCCGTTCGAGGTGCTCTATGGACACAAACCTCGGCATTTCGGCATTCAGAATACGTTACAGCCGGCGGTGACTGAGGTGGATCATTGGCTGCACGAGCGACAAGTGATGCTGCCAATATTCCGACAACACATGGAACGAGCTCAACAACGGATGAGAGCCCAAGCCGACAAGAAGCGTTGTGAAAGACAATTCCTAGTGGGCGATGAAGTGTACCTCAAGCTGCAACCATATGTGCAGACTTCGGTGGCGCAACGCTCGTCCCAGAAGTTGGGTTTCCGTTACTTCGGTCCTTACAAAGTGCTCAAGCGAGTGGGACAGGTGGCATACAAGTTACTGCTGCCACCTGACTCTCGGATACATCCAGTGATCCACGTTTCCCAGCTGAAACAAGCCCTCAAACCAACTGATACTGTAAGTGCAACCCTTCCTGATCACTACATTACTGACAGAGATTCAGTTCAGCCATGTGCAGTGATAGCTGAACGCTTCATCAAGCGCGGCGGCAAAATGGTACCGCAGGTGAAGCTACGCTGGGAAGGGCTACCAACAACGTGCGCCACCTGGGAACACTTGTACGCGGTGGTCGAAGCTTTTCCGGCGTCACCAGCTTGGGGGCAAGCTGGCACTCTAGGAGGAGGCATTGTCACGACACATCACCTACCTGGTGCCGTTGCGTACACTAGGCGGGCCAGGAGACGCCAGGAGATTCGTGAAGCCCATCTGGCGGCCCATGCCCAAGGCACGACGGCGTCGCGCAAGCCTCACGCTACTTGAGAGAGCGTCTAGTCTTGGAGAAGGGGCATCTGAGATCTATTCTGTAAACTGAACCCGAGTGGTGTCTCTCTTCTTCCTCCTCCTCCGATGAACTAGTGAGTTTGTCGTGGATTCCTTCCTCCTGGCGTGACGCTGGGGTTGTAATCGTACTGAACTCGGGTGTATCCTGTATCAATCGATCAGTGGGTGTGACATCGCCAAAGGCGACATCAACCCAGACTCTGCCCATGAGCGCATGCGAGACACCCGGCACAATACCATGGAAGGTGGTTCTGCTTGGCTGCATCATATTCTCGGTTATTCCGAGCTTGACCATGGTGTCCCAGTACATGATGTTGATGCTGCTCCCGTTATCAATGAGAACCCGGTGAACCTGCATTGATGCTGGGCCCGACGAGTGTCGGATCCACCACTAGAGCATAACCCCCGGGGTTTGGCATGACCTTGGGATGGTCATTGATGCTCCAGCTAATCTGATCCTCGGACCAGTACATGAACTTGGGCACGGCCGGCATGACCGCGTTCACCTCCATCGCACGCCGGTTCAGGCTCTGCTTGTCCGTCGGCTCGGTCACAAAGACCATGTAGCTCTGGTGGGGCTCTCGGTACTCATTCTGCCGACTCGGGCCGGCGTTGCTGTTGTAGTTGTTGTTGGCCACCTGGTTGACATTCTCCGGCCTCGGCTGAGTGTTCAGAGGCTCAGTGTTGGCACCAGTGAGAGGTGCAGGTCGGGATGCCGGACCAGCTTTCTCCGGTTTGCGCTGATACCAACTGCAATTCCGGGTCGTGTGTTGAGCCGGTCTGCTGGGATGCTTGGTGTGGAAGCTGCAAGGGCCATCCAGCATCTTCTCGTAGGTGTATCTCTCCTTGTCATCCCACTGTTTCTTGTCACCATTCCATGGCTTCCTCTCGCCATTCCATGGCCTTTTCTCGCCGTTCCACGGCTTCTTCTCGCCGTTCCACGGCCTCTTCTCCTCTGAGTTTTGGCCCCACGAGGGACCATCATTTTTCCGACGCTGGCTGCTGCCGGCATCCAGTTGATCTTGGTCGATAGTGGCGACCTGATCCGACCCATACCGGTAGTCCGGCCTGTCATCTCTCCTCTTGTTGCGGTTATCCGGGCGATCGCTACGCCTGCCCGATCTGTCCCGGTCCTGAGCGGGATATCTCCTGCCCGAGTCGACCTGGGCCAGTAAAGGCTGTGTCGGGTCACCCAGGGCATAGATGTCCGCTATTGCCATTGTCTCGGCCAAGGTGGCCGGCATCTCTCTCTGGAGTCTCTGCCAAAGCATGGAGCCATGTCGGCACCCTTGTGCGAACCATGCAATGGCTTGCGACTCGATCACTCCTTCACAGGAGTTGCGGGTTGTACTCCACCGGGTCAGATACTCCCGGTCAGTTTCATCTTCCCTCTGCCGACACATGGACAGCTGCTGAGGGCGATTCGGCCTCTTGTACGTGCTGGAGAAGTTGCTGATGAAAGCATCGGAGAAGTCCAGCCAGCAATCAATGTTGTTCTCCTCCAGGTTGTTCAACCAGACTCGGGCTGGTCCCTCTAGCATTTGCGGCACATACCGCACTGCCCATCGGCGGCTGCCACCGACGATATGCACAGCGGTGACATAATCTTTCAGCCAGTCCTCCGGCTTGGTACTGCTATCATATGTCTTGGCACCCCGGGGAAGCTGGAAGTTTGGCACCGGTGCCTGCTTCATTATCCGGGGTCCAAAGCTTGCAGGACCCGGTGGGCCTTGCTCCTCTAGGAGTTCAGACAGATAGATTCTGTCAAGCTTGTTGCGGACATCATGTGCCGGCAGCTGGCGATTTCCCAGCCTAGCACCGAGTGCACCTTCGGTCGCCAAGTCTCTGAATCTTGTGTACCCGGACGCTCCATGGCCGGGTAACCATCATCGTATCGGTCAGCGGCATACCCGGCACCCTGTCGTTGCCGAGGTGGATTAGGTGCCGGATACCGAGGTGGCTGACCCTGATTTGCCGGGTTAACCCGACTAACTCCTTGCCTGCCCGGAGCAGGTCCAAGGGCTCCCTGACCGGCATGGCCTTGCCCGGCTATCTGCTTTTCGGCGTATACCCGATCATACGCCTGCAACTATTTGTTTTTACCAGAGTTTACACTCCGGTCACGACTTCCGCCGACATATGGCGATGAGGCTTGTCCCTTGGACACGCCACCGGCACCACCATTTGAGTGAATGTACCGGATCCACCTACATCCGGATTTGCATTCCAGAAAGCTTCATTCTGATGGTTGGCGATAGCTACCAACTCGTTTACCCGGTCCTGCTGCCTACGACGAGCTTCACCGGATAAGTTGGGTAACTCGGCTGCGACTGCCTCTGCAGCTCTAAGGTTCTTGGCGGGGGTGTTGTACTTCGTCCTATCCGCCGACACATGACTAGCAGTTCTACTAGATTTGGCTCTACCATCTCTAGCAATCTTGGCATTGAGGTATCTACCTTGGGCACGCACCTCATCTATGCGACTAACAGGATTTGCTACTGGAGTAAAAACCATGAGCCTTGTTATACTCACGGAGAGAAATGTCAAACTCTTGCCTGACTCGGGCCACCTCTAGAGCCTCCTCGAGTATGTCCTTGCGCTGCTGATCCAGCTCCGCCTGAGCCAGAGCAGCATCTGCACTCAGAGCCACTGGGGTTGCCAGCTTCTCGATTACGTCCTGAAGAGGACTCGGCGCTACCGGCACACGCGATGTACCGGCCTGCACCGTGCGGTTCTCCGGCCTCTCCAGCGGCGGGCGTGCCGTCCTGGTGGACCTGTTGCTGACCTCGGTCTCTCCGGGTGTGGCTCTGCCGGCACCAACGACGAGAGCGGTCATCATGACCTCCACGCAGCCAGCGGGGCGAGCGATACGCCGGCCGCGAGCTGCGCAGACTGCAGGAGGATCCACAGCAACCTGCACCATTTTGGGAAACCGGTAGGGAAGCTCGGTGGCGATGTAGACTGTGAGCGAGCCGAACTCGATGAGGCAGCCATTCCGGGGTAGCGGCCTGCTGCCGAAATAGCCCGCGTTGTCGCTGACGACGTTGAACGAGCCGAACCTGTGGACAAGGCCACATAGAATGCGCTCGCCCGAGGCGATGAAGGAACCCGTCCGGATGAACACACCAGCCAGCGCCGCTGCTGACCCCACGGTGGGCGCCAACTGTCGTGGTGGTGCACGGACAGATGCCATAGGTAGGCTTAACTCGGGGCCGATGGACGCTGGAGGCACCGGGGAGGGCTAGCGCGTGTAGAGACGCACACAGAAACACACACACACACACACACACGATTTTATCCAGGTTCAGGGCTCTCGTGAGGAGATAAAACCCCTACTCCTGCTTGATTGTTTATATATGGTGGATCACACTCGAGCTACACAATGCTCCTTTAGCTGAATATGAAGAACTATGAGCTTAGGGCACTCAACCGAGTCTTGGGATGGTTCCCTGGCTCTCTGGTCTAGTGTGTTGTCTTATGAGGCAGTGTCTGGGCTCTAATGAATCGTCTGGGATCGTCCCCGTAAGAGGAGCCCCTAGTGCTCCTTATAAAGGGAAGCCCAGGGCACGAGCTAGGGCTGACGTAGATGCTGGCATAGCCCGCACTGTGGCCACGTCCGGTCCTCTGACTGCTTCGGTCATCCCCGCGTGGCACGTCCAATCCATCAACTCTTGTGTACTGCTCCCTCGTACCGCTTCGGTCAGCAGCATGGAGACCTGACTCCCCATACCGTGGCCTCCGAGTCAAGGGTTAGGCAGTGCGTCCCATCGTGCCAGTGGCAGGACGCCTGCCCCGTGATTGTAGGGACAAGACGTGAGTCTTGACCGCCCTCCGGGATAGAGCTCCACTTCTCCCGATCCGGCTTAGGCATGCCAGATGCTGCATAACTCGGTTTCACCTTCCCTGCACACAAGAAGAACAAAGGAGGTTCCGACTTATACTTTGCATGATTCGACATACGTGTCTGACCCGGTCGACTCCGGGTATGCCTGTATGGTATGTCGGCTATCATTGACCCGGTCAACTCCGGGTTCACACGTATCTCGTCATCTTGACCCTATCCGGGGGTTGCCCCCCGACACCCGATGAAGGACTACTCCCGGCGCATCATGGGAGGCAGCAACGGCGATGAAGATGGCTCCGGGGGCAATTCCCAATCCCGGCAGGGTGCCGGAACAGGACCTTCTGACCCCCAAAACTAGGGCTTGATGGCGGCGGCGCTCGGAGTCTTTTCTGGAAAAAGTGTAGTCGGGGACTAGGGTTCTTTTGACGGGGCGATTATATAGTCCGAAGGGCGGCAAAAGGTGGCGAAAGGGGTGACCAGATGCCCCCGGGCGCGGTTGACATCTGGGCCGCGCCCGGGCCCCGTCTGGCTACTGTGGACCCCATTTTGGACGAAGTCCAGGTCCACGTCGATCAGCAGAAAATTTCCAGAAACTTTTGCGACCAAGCTTTTTTTGATTTGACGTCGTCTCCGGGTCGGTTCGGGGACATCTTTAAAAAGTATCTGGTGGAGAAAGATTCAGGGTTCCACCTTCGGGCTCCTTTTGCGTTCTTATCAATTTTCCTACACATCAAAGTGTAAAACAAGAACATTGTGCACTTTTGCCACTATTAATAGGTTAGTCCAATAAATCCATAAAATGATATAAAATTATAATAAACACATGTGGCAATGTTATAAAACAAGCATGGAACATCAAAAATTATAGATACGTCTGGGACGTATCATGATTTACTTATATTTGTTACGAGAGTTGTTCTTGGTTGCTTGGTTGATGGTTAGAGAAAAAGAATGTCGTGCATGTGGTAGTGGTATGATGGAAAACTTGCATAATCTCGTAGATCTTCATGTTTGAATAACTTGATACTTGCCAATTGTTTTGAGATGTTAAGTGAGTTAATGTTTAAACTTGCTGGTTATTCAAGTTAAGGCTCATTAGTGAAGAACTNCACGAGCCGTTGGCTCCCTGTGGCCCAACGTGGGGCAGATCGTGTGGCAGTTATGCCGTTGCGGGGATCGTGGCGGAGATCGTGGGGTGGTTATTCCCCGTCCGTTACGGGGATCGTGCGCAGAGGATCGCGCGCCCACGATCTCCTCCAGTCGATCATAAATAGGGGGAGGGGGCAGCTGTTTCCCCCCTCCGCATTCATCTCTCCCCTTCTCTCTTTCTTCCTCCTGCATCCAGCGCACAGAGCACTGCACCCCCCGCACGGCTCCGCGCACAGCGCCGCCGCCACACGCACAACACGCACCGACGCCGCAGACGCGCAGCGCACAGGTCATCGCCGTCGTACGCCGCAGCACCGCGGTAATTTTTCTTCCTTCCTTCCCTCCTCTTGCGCATTTCGCATCTAGATTAGTTGCCTGCCTGTTTCCTTTTCTTCCTCTTGTTCACCGCCGCGCCGCATCGCGCGTCGTCGGTGACTTTGCCGCCGCAGTTGCGGTTCGCCGCCTACCCTTTTTCGCTATATGCTTTTCCCTCAACCCGCCTGTCCTCTTGCTCACCGCCGGTGACCCCTTTTCAACTCTCGGCATCTCTTAACCGATATGTCGGACAACTCCGCTCTCGAGGTGGTCGAGGTGGTAGAAGAGGGAGTCGCAGAGGGATCCACTCGGGCAGCCTGGGAAGGCTCCGATGTTTCCCGCTCCGAAATCGATTGGCTGATCCGGACTCGGCGGATCCCGGCCGGAGTGGAGTGTCGGCTACCGGGCTCAGAGACTGCACCGGATCTCCACGAAGGAGAACGCGTAGTCTTCATAGCCCACTTCGAGCGAGGATTCGGTCTCCCAGCCAGTGACTTCTTGAACAACTTCCTCGTGAAATTCTGTCTTCAACCTCACCACCTTCCGGCTAATGCCATCACCACTCTTTCTGCCTTTGTCTCTTTCACCGAGGGTTACCTCGGCCTCTGGCCCACCCTCAATGTGTGGTCCAAGTACTTCCATTTCCGGAAACAGGTCGTCCCGAATCCCGCCGATCCGGACACCCCCAAGGAGATGACCCAGTGTGGGGCCGCCACCATCACACCTCGGCGTGGCTCCATCTTTCCTCGGATCTTCGGTCTGGAGTCATGCCGGAAATTGCAGCGCTCCTTCTTCTACGTGAAGAACACGACCGAGGTTGACATGATCAACCTGCCGACTTTCGCCATCGGCCCCCCTACCGCACAACTTAACTGGGGGTATAACCCGACGGACAAGGTAAAGGAGGTCAACCACATCCACCAGGTCGTCGAGCAGCTCAAGGGCGAAGGGATGACCCGGACGATGAGGACAACATGCCGATTCCCGATGTCGGCTCAATTCCTGCCATGGGTAAGACTCGTGCTTCCTCCCTCCGAGATTGGTCTGAGGATGAAGATGACGACTGTCGGATTTTAGAGGTGTATGACCCTCATCCCGTTGCGTTCTCATATCCGGTGTCCTCGCCCCCAGCTGACTCGCACGAGGTGCTCGAGGTGGCACCCCTCGCAGTAGGACCCAAAGGTGTGGTTCGGAAGCACCCAGCGGCCGCATCCGCAGATGTCGGACCCTCCGGCCCTTCAGAACCTCTGCAGAAGAAAGCGAGGAAGAAGGCAATAGTGAAGCGTCGTGATCGCCCTGTTTCTAAGGGGTAAGATTCCCTTTTGCCGACATAAACCTTATACTCTTGATTACACTTGTTTTTCCTGCTTTTCTCCTTCTGACCTTACACTTTGCTGTTTTGCCTTGCAGCATGGCTCCTCTGGAGGTCCCCACGACCGGGTCAACCGACCGGGTCCTCCGAGGACACCGACGCCGCCTCGGCCTGACGACACCCGGGTGCCAAGTCCGCCAAGGACGAGTCCTGCTGCCGATACATCGGCTCCGGGATCCGGTGCCGGGAATGTAGACTCGGTCGCGACCGAGACTCCGGCGCCCGATCAAACTGCGGATCTCGGGGCCAGCTCTTCGGCCCCCGAGGTAGAGCGGACCGAGGTCCCGGAGGACTCGGAGCCACTAAGTCAGCAGCAGCAGCAAGCACCACCACAACCACAGCAGCAGAAACAGAAACCACCACCACCGCAGCAGCAGCAGAAGAAGCAGACACCACCACCGCAGCAGCAGCAACAGCCACAACAGGCACCTCTGCAGCAATGGCCACCGCCGACAAAGCCTATGTCACCATCAACAAAACCACAGCCGCCACCGACACTGCCGCAGCCACAGCAGCAGACATCTAAAGCTCCGGTTCCTGCAACCGGGAAAATCACGGGGACGGCTCCGGCGAAAACTACGCCGGCCAATACGGACAGGCAGCTGATCGTGCCACCAAGCCAAGGGGCACCCGCGGCGACATCCATCAGTATCCAGACAGCCAGCTGGGGGTTTGCCCCACTGCGAACCCTTAGCGGGAAAAGCTTGGGCTCCCTTGAGCACTATAACATGGACTGGAACGCTGCCGACCTGAGTGAAGTAAGCTCGTCATCACCAGCGGGCCAGATCTCGGAGCATCCGGCGGGGCCGAGCCTAGTGGCTCAGAAGATGCATACAGCAAAAGCTGCCCTTCTTGCGGCCGACCAAGCAGCAGCGGTAAGTTCTGCCGAGTAAAAGATAACTCGGTTCATTTCTTTAAAAAGATATCACTTATCCCCAGTCCCCGAGATTCGGGTCGAGTAATTGAGACTCGGTTGAGTAAGGATTACTCGGCTTGAATCTTCACCAATAAGACTAACATTTCTTCTTTTCAGGCTTGCATGACTAAACGCACTCAGGTGCACCGCAGGCTCCTGCTGGAGCACAAAAAACTCTCTGACAAGTACAAGCTGCTGCGAGCCAAGCTGAACCTGATGGCCGACTCAGAGTCCAAGGCTGAAGGGCTGGAGAAATAGATCTCGGACCTCGAGGGTAAGTCACATCCTGTCCTTCAACTTGCACTTGCATCAATTTTTGCATGTTGACTCTGCTGTCTCGGCACAGCCGCACAGAAGGAGCGCGAGCTTGCGCATCAGGCCGAGCTCAAGCAAGAGCAGGACGAGGTGTCCCGACTGATGGCCGAGCTGGAGAAATCTCGGGGCCGTGCTGCCGAGCTGGAGAAGTCCGCCGCCGAGGAAAAACGGCTCCGAGTTGAAGAGACTCGGAAACTCAAGGAGTCCCTTGGGGAGTCCGAATCTCGCATAACCTCGGAGGAGGGTGAGCTCCAATCCCTGAAGGCCAAGATTACCTGGTGGGTGGGAGAATTTGCCTCCATCAACGGCCAGCTTGACAGTAAGCCCCTTCCTTTTCTATCATTATCCGGCATATCATTTTTACCTCCATGTGTCTTACATTGGTGTTAGCCCTTTCTGATTTAGAAAACTTCCCCCACTCCAAAGCCGCTACGGACAACAGTACCAACAAGTTCCGACAAAAGAAGATCAAAGAGGGTCCTATCTCGGCTGAGTGGGACATGGATGACCATCTGGTGGCCTTGAAGGCGTGGATGTCGCCGCTGAGGACTATCGGAGTGGGACTCCTCACCTCGACGATCCGGGTCTACAGTGTTCTCTGGCCCAAGTTCGAGCACCCCAAGTCCGTTGATGAACTGGCCAAGTGCTTGATGAGTAGCGAGGAGCGACTCGACGATTGGCGGTCCTCCGCCGCCCGAGTCGGTGCGGACGAGGCATTAATGTATGTGTTATCCTGGTACGAGGGGATCGACCTCGACATGCTCAAGACTCTGCGCGATGGGTCGAAGTGGACCTCTGACCCGGATCTCATCCGGCGTCGTCAAGAGCTGGCCCATTCTCTCATCCAATATGCTCCGGTGCATAGCTTTGTCCCGGGTCAACGGGTTCCTCAAGCCGAGGAAATCGAAGATGTCGGTGAGGATGAAGAAGAGGACGAAGAGCCCATCGACGAGGAAATCCAAGCCGACGTACCTCCCGGCACAGCCCCAAGCTCCGCTCCTGCTCCAGCAACCAAGGACATCACCGAGATCACGACCGAAGAACCGGCCAAGACCGATGCCGCTCCTTCTGCTGTCTAAACTTAGCAAAAACTCAGGTCGTCAGATCCCCGGAATGCCGGGTGCAAATGTAATATAAACCTTAAGCTTTTTATGCTTGGCACTTGGTTCTTTTACGTTGCACATTTTAACATGTTTTAGACATACGCCGGATCATCTTGAACCGAGTCCCCGAGTTCATTTTCTTGGTTACCATACTTTGCAACCTTTGCTCTTGTCTACCATTTTTGGCGTTTGACAGTCGAGTCACAAGATTACCGAGATACGGCATACAATACTAAAAACTTTGAGATATGGCTTAAAATCATCCGACATATAGGTGAAGAGCTAAACAGCTTATGCCGAATCGCGCATGGGCCAAGTCCCCGAGTTTACTTTCTTGTGTACTAGGTGTTACGATCCCAGCTCTTGTCTACCATTTTTCGGTGCTTTGACAGTCGAGTCACGAGACAGCAAAACATAGCACACAATACTTGAAACTTTGAGACATGGACTATAGTCATCCGACATAAAACACGAGACTAGCAAAAAGAAACCGAATCGCTCCTGACCGAGTCCCCGAGTCTGATTTCTTGTTTACTGTATTTTGCAATCTCTGCCCTTGCCTACCATTTTTGGTTTCTTTGGCATTTGGGTCACAAAATTACAAAGATATATCATACAATACTTACAAACATGGAAACACGATTTTTGGAGCCATCCGACATACATGAAACAGAGATAAACACAGAATTCACAGCAAGGTAGTCCCCGAGTCTTTTTTCAAGGCGCCGACATTTCATTTCAGAGTTTCGAGATACATACATTGGGTCCTTAAGAGTAAAAAGGGCGAAGAAGAGCTACATTCCAAGGTCGTTTGGTCTCCTCTCCGGATCTGTCCATCCCGTTCTTCACCTGCGCCTGAGCATCTATAAGATAATATGCATCATTGTTCAGAGCCTTGCTCACGATAAATGGCCCTTCCCAAGGAGGTGATAATTTGTGCATCCCAGCGGTGCACTGCACAAGCCTAAGGACCAGGTCCCCTTCTCGGAACTTGCGAGGATTTACTTTCCGGCTATGGTAGCGTCGGAGATTCTGCTGATATATCGCTGATTTGGACAAGGCCAACTCTCGTGCTTCCTTGAGCAGATCGACATCATTTTCCCGGGCTTCCTTTGCCTCAGACTCGGTGTATAATGCGACTCTTGGCGAGTCATGCTCTATGTCGGTTGGCAGAACTGCCTCTGCTCCATAGACCAGGAACAATGGCGTATAGCCAGTGGAGCGATTCGGTGTAGTCCTTAGACTCCACAATACCGTCGGGATCTCATCCAGCCAACATCCCGGAGCCTGTGCCCAGTGGCTCAATTAACCGGGATTTTATGCCGGATAAGACCAGTGCATTTGATCTTTCCACCTGTCCATTGGACTGCGGATGTGCAACCGATGCCAAGTCTAGCTGGATTCTCTTTTCCTGGCAAAACCGGGCGAAGGCTCCCTCGGCGAAGTTGGTGCCGTTATCCGTGATGATGCTGTGCGGGTGGCCATACCTTAGGATAATATCCTTTAGGAATGATACAGCTATGCGGCCATCGCACTTTCTTATTGGCTTTACCTCAATTCACTTGGTGAACTTGTCCACGATCACCAGGATGTGAGTCATGTTACCTCGTTCTGGCTTGAACGGTCCCACCATATCCAGACACCATACTGCAAATGGCCAAGTGATGGGGATAGTTTTGAGAGCTGACGCCAGCATATGAATTTTGTGGGCAAACCTCTGGCATCCTTCACATTTTCGGACAATGTCCTCTGCCTGCTGCAAAGCACTGGGCCAGTAAAACCCATGCCGGAATGCCTTAGCCACTATAGCTCTGGAAGATGCGTGATGACCGCACTCTCCCTGATGGATATCTCGGAGAATCTTTTCTCCCTCTTCTGGTTCGACGCAGCGCTGAAGGACGGTGGTCACGCTTCTCTTGTATAGCTCATGGTTGATGATGGTGAAGGATTTGGCTCGCCTCTGTATCTGTCTGGCCGAGACCTCATCACCCGGTAGACTGCCGTCCAACATGAATGTCATGATGGGCTGTGCCCATGCCGGTACCGGGCGAGCGCCGAGTACAGGCTCATCGATTTCCATCGCATCAACCGACATTACAGCGCCCAACATAGGCTGACGAGTCCCCGAGTCCTCCCAAGGAGTCCCCGAGTTCCGCCAAGCAGCTTTCCAGTTTTCCAGCACCGTCGCCGAATCTTGCTGAATGTATCCGACATCCATGGAAGTCCCCGGGTCCTGCGGAGCAGTCCCCGAGTCCTGCTGCATGCTCCCGACATCCACGTCCATCGGGACGACACCCGGTTCTGGATTACCCGGGATAAATATTGATTCAGACTCGGGTGAAGGCTTGATTGATGGCTTGCGAAGATGCTCCAGTGATACCCCGGGTGGGATGGCCTGCCGGTATGACCCGGTCTTGGACAGCATATCAGCACTTTCAGTATCTGTTCGCCGAATGTGAGTGAACTCGCAACCATCAAAGTATCCGGAGATCTTCTGTACATGGAACCGTTATGCCGCCATGTTGGCATCCAGGGCGTCCCAGTTGCCTGATATTTGCTGAATCACCAGATCTGAGTCACCATAACATATGATCCGGCGAATTCCGATTTCCTTGGCCACTTTGAGTCCATGGATCAGAGCTTCATACTCTGCGACATTGTTAGATGCCGCAAAGTGGACTTGCAGAACATATTTCAACTGGTCTCGCTTCGGCGAGGTGAGAACCACGCCGGCTCCCAGGCCCTCTTTTACTTTGGACCCATCGAAATGCATTTTCCAGTAATTGGAGTCCGGCAGAGATGGTTCATATTGCATCTCAGCCCAATCGACGAAGAAATCAGCCACTGCTTGGGATTTGATGGTGTCTCTTCTCGCATATTGCGGCGCGTAAGCCACGAGCTCGATAGCCCACTTGGCGACTCGGCCACTGGCATCCTTGTTGCCGAGGATTTCCGACACAGGGGCCGCACTTATGATAGTTATAGGATGCTCCTGGAAGTAATGTTTCAGTTTCTTGGCCGCCATGTAGACGCCATAGGTCATTTTCTGGTAGTGAGGGTAATTTTGTTTTGAGGTGGAAAGCACCTCACTCAAATAATATACCGGCCTCTGTACCGTAGTTCCCTTTTCCTCTCGCTCTACTACCATTACGACACTAACGACTCGGTTAGTGGCTGCAATGTAGAGCAACATGGGCTCTCTCGGTAGTGGTGAAGCCAATATCGGCGCAGTAGCCAACATCTTTTTCAGCTCGTGGAATGCCGCATCCGCTTGCGGAGTCCAGCTAAATTTATCTGATTTTTTCATCAATTGGTACAAGGCAAGCCTTTTCTCCCAACCGACCTAGAAACGACTCAGGGAGGCCAGGCAACCTGTGAACTTCTGGACATCCCGGAGGCATCTCGGCAATTTCATGTTTTCTATCGCCCGGATCTTAGTCGGGTTCGCCTCGATACCTCGGCTTGAAATGAGGAAACCGAGTAACTTGCCTGCTGGCACTCCGAATGTACATTTATCCGGGTTAAGCTTTAGCCGGAATTTCCGCAGGTTTGCGAATGTCTCTTTGACATCATCCAACAAGGTATGTTTTTCTTTAGTTTTGATGACTATGTCGTCGACATACACCTGCACATTTTTTCCTATCTGATCGTGCAAACATTTTTGCATACAGTGCTGGTAGGTAGCGCCAACATTTCTCAGACCAAAGCACATGACACGATAGCAATAAGCCCCATACGGGGTGATAAAGGCAGTCTTTATTTGATCAGAGGGGTTCAATGGTATCTGGTGAAAACCAGAGTACGCATCTACAAATGATAGCAGTTCACACCCGGCCGTGGAGTCGATCACTTGATCGATCCGGGGCAAAGGGAATGGATCTTTCGGACATGCCTTGTTCAGATGGGTGTAATCAACACACATGCGCCAGACAGTGGCTGCATTCGAGTCATCCTTCTTCTTTTCTACCAGGACTGGGTTAGCCAACCAGTCCGGGTATTTCACTTCCACGATAGCGTTTGATGCGAGTAACTTGGCTAACTCGTCACCCACAGCCTTTCTTCTTCCTTCGGCAAGACGCCGCGTAGGTTGCTTCACTGGCCTAGCATCAGGCCTGACATGTAAGGTGTGCTCAGCCAACTCCCTCGGAACACCCGGCAGGTCCTGACTGGACCATGCAAAGATATCCCGATTCTCACGGAGGAAGTGGATGAGCACGCTTTCCTATTTGTTGTCCAACCCGGCACCGATGATGATGGTGTGATCCGGGTTAGACTCGTCGACGCCTATTTTCTTGGACTCCTTCGCCGCCTGGAAGATTGCAGTCTGCTGCGGGTTAGACGGACTTGGCATACCGAGTTGAGCGGACTGGGCCAGAGCCACCATTTCATGGATTCTTCTCTTCTCCGTAGCAATCACCAGTGACTCGGCCAGAATTGACCCAGCAGAGGCACACTCCATGGAACGCTTGTAATCACCCGAGATGGTGATGACACCATTCAGACCCGGCATTTTCATCTTTAGGTAGGCCACATGAGTGGACGCCATGAACTTGGCGAGTGCTGGCCTACCGAGTAAGGCATGATACGGGCTTTCGAGGTCCACGACCTCGAATAGCAGGCTCTCCGTTCGGCAGTTGCTCTTGTCGCCGAAGGCGACATCCACCCAGACCGTGCCCATGGGTGCATGCGAGACACCCGGCACAATACCATGGAAGGTGGTTCTGCTTGGCTGCATCATATTCTCGGTTATTCCGAGCTTGACCATGGTGTCCTGGTACATGATGTTGATGCTGCTCCCGTTATCAACGAGAACCCGGGTGAACCTGACATTGATGCTGGGCCCGACGAGTGTTGGATCCACCACTAGAGCATAACCCCCGGGGTTTGGCATGACCTTGGGATGGTCATTGATGCTCCAGCTGACCTGATCCTCAGACCAGTACATGAACTTGGGCACGGCGGGCATGACCGCATTCACCTCCATCGCACGCCGGTTCAGGCTCTGCTTGTCCGTCGGCTCGGTCAAAAAGAACATGTAGCTCTGGTGGGGCTCTCGGTACTCATTCTGCCGACTCGGGCCGGCGTTGGCTGTTGTAGTAGTTGTTGTTGTTGTTGGCCACCTGGTTGACATTCTCCGGCCTCGGCTGAGTGTTCAGAGGCTCAGTGTTGGCACCAGTAAGAGGTGCAGGTCGGGATGTCGGACTAGCACTCACTGGCTTGCACTGATACCAACTGCAGTTCCGGGTATTGTGCTGAGCCGGTCTGCTGGGATGCTTGGTGTGGAAGCTGCAGGGCCCATCCAGCATCTTCTCGTAGGTGTATCTCTCCTTGTCATCCCATTGTTTCTTGTCACCATTCCATGGCTTCCTCTCGCCATTCCACGGCCTCTTCTCGCCATTCCACGGCTTCTTCTCGCCGTTCCACGGCCTCTTCTCCTCTGAGTTTTGGTCCCACGAGGGACCATCATTTTTCTGACGCTGGCTGCTGCCGGCATCCACTTGATCTTGGTCGACAGCTGCGACCTGGTCCGAACCATATCGGTAGTCCGGCCTATCCTCTCTTCTCTTGTTTCGGTTATCCGGGCGATCGCTACGCCTGCCCGATCTGTCCCGGTCCTGAGCGGGATATCTCCTGCCCACGTCGACCTGGGACAGTAAAGGCTGAGTCGGGTCACCCAGGGCATAGCTGTCCGCTATTGCCATTATCTCGGCCAAGGTGGCCGGCATCTCTCTCTGGAGTCTCTGCCAAAGCATGGAGCCATGTCGGCACCCTTGCGCAAACCATGCAATGGCCTGCGACTCGATAACCCCTTCGCAGGAATTGCGGATTGTGCTCCACCGGGTAAGATACTCCCGGTCAGTTTCGTCTTCCCTCTGCCGACACATGGACAGCTGCTGAGGGCAATTCGGCCTCTTGTAGGTGCTAGAGAAGTTGCTAACGAAAGCATCGGAGAAGTCCAGCCAGCAATCAATGTTGTTCTCCTCCAGGTTGTTCAGCCAATTCCGGGCTGGACCCTCCAACATTTGCGGTACATACCGCACTGCCCATCGGCGGCTGCCACCAGCGATATGCACAGCGGTGACATAATCTGTTAGCCAGTCCTCTGGCTTAGTACTTCCATCGTATGTCTTGGCACCCCGGGGAAGCTGGAAGTTCGGCACCGGTGCCTGCTTCATTATCCGGGGTCCAAAACATGCAGGACCCGGTGGGCCTTGCTCCTCCAGGAGTTCAGACAGATAGATTCTGTCAAGCTTGTTTCGGACATCATGCGCTGGCAGCTGGAGATTTCCCAGCCTAGCACCGAGTGCACCCTCGGTCGCCAGGTCCCTGAATCTTGTGTACCCGGCCCGCTCCATGGCCGAGTAACCATCATCATATCGGTCGGCAGCTTGTTCAGCATACCCGGTACCAAGTCGTTGACGAGGTGGGTTAGGTGCCGGATACCGAGGTGGCTGGCCCTGATTTGCCGGGTTAACCCGACTGACTCCTTGCCTCCCTGGTGCGGGTTCTGGGGCTCCCTGACCGGCCTGACCTTGCCCGGCAATCTGCTTTCCGGCATAGACCGGATCATAAGCTTGCAGCTGTTTGTTTTTACCAGAGTTTACACTCCGGTCACGGCTTCTTCCGACATATGGCGACGAGGCCTGTCCCTTGGACACTGCCCCGGCACCACCATTCGAGTGGATGTACCGAGATCCACCTATATCCGGGTTAGCATTCCGGAAAGCTTCATTCTGGCGGTTGGCAATAGCTACCAGCTCGTTGACTCGGTCCTGCTGCCTACGACGAGCATCTCCGGATAAGTTTGGTAACTCGGCTGCGGCTGCCTCTGCAGCCCTAAGGTTCTTGGCGGGAGTGTTGTACTTCGGCCTATCCGCCGACACATGACTAGCAGTTCTACTAGATTTGGCTCTACCATCTCTAGCGATCTCGGCATTGAGGTCTCTACCTCGGGCACGCACCTCATCTATGCGACTAACAGGATTGGCTACCGGAGTAAAACCATGAGCCTTGTTATACTGACGGAGAGAGATGTCAAATTCTTGCCTGACTCGGGCCACCTCTAGGGCCTCCTCGAGTATGTCTTTGCGCTGCTGATCCAGCTCCGCCTAAGCCAGAGCAGCATCTGCACTCGGAGCCACTGGGGTTGCCAGCTTCTCGATTACGTCCTGAAGGGGACTTGGCGTCACCGGCACACGCGATGTACCGGCCTGCACCGTGCGGTTCTCCGGCCTCTCCAGCGGCGGGCGTGCCGTCCTAGTGGACCTGTTGCTGACCTCGGTCTCCCCAGCCGTGGCACCGCCGGTACCAACGACTGGAGCGGTCATCATGACCTCTGCACAACTAGCGGGGCGAGCGGTACACCGGCCGCGAGCTGCGCATACTGCGGAAGGATCCGCAGCAACCTGCACCCTTTCGGGAAACCGGCAGGGAAGCTCGGTGGCGACGTAGACCATGAGCGAGCCGATCTCGATGAGGCAGCCGTTCTGGGGTAGCGGCCTGCTACCGAAACAGCCGGCGTTGTCGCTGACGACGTTGAGTGAGCCGAACCTATGGACGAGGCCACAGAGAACGCGCTCACCCGAGGCGATGAAGGAGCCCGTCCGGATGAACACACCAGCCAGCGCCGCTGCTAGCCCCACGGTGGGCGCCAACTGTCGTGGTGGTGCACAGACAGATGCCATAGGTAGGCTTGAGTTGGGGCCGATGGACGCTGGAGGCACCGGGGAGGGCTAGCGCGTGTAGAAGATGCACACAGAAACACACACACACGGGTTTACCCAGGTTCAGGGCTCTCGTGAGGAGATAAAACCCCTACTCCTGCTTGTCTGATCTATTTATGGTGGATTACAGCTGGGCTACAAGATGCTCCTTGAGCTGTATGAGAAGAACTATGAGCTATGAGCTCTCTACCGAGTCTCGGAATGGCTCCCTAGCTCTCTGTTGGCTCTGAGGAGAACGTCTAAAGTGTCTATGCATGAAGCAAAGGATTCTCTGGGATCGCCCCCGTAAGAGGAGCCCCTGGTGCTCCTTATAAAGGGAAGCCCAGGGCACAAGCTAGGGCTGACGTAGATGCTGGCGTAGCCCGCACTGTGGCCACGTCCGGTCCTCTGACTGCTTCGGTCATCCCCGTGTGGCATGTCCAATCTATCAACTCCTGTGTACTGCTCCCTCGTACCGCTTCGGTCAGCAGCATGGAGGACTAACTGCCCATCCCATGACCACCGAGTCATGGGTTAGGCAGCGCGTCCCATCGTGCCAGTGGCAGGACGCCTGCCCCATGATTGTAGGGACAAGACGTGAGCCTTGACCGTCCACCGAGATAGAGCTCCACTTCTCCCGATCCGACATAGACATGCCAGATACTTCATAACTCGGTTTCACCTTCCCTGCATATAAGAAAAACAAAGGAGGCTCCGACATATAATCGGTATGATCCGACATCCGGGTATGTCGGTTAGCATTGACCCGGTCGACTCCGGGTACAGCAGTACGGTATGTCGGTCTGGGTTGACCCGGTCAACTCCGGATCCACACATATTTCGTCATCTTGACCCTATTCGGGGTTTGCCCCCCGACATTGAGCTTGCTCCGATCACCATTATTCTGCAGCACCATCCAGGGCCCAACTCTGGATGCCCTTGTCAGCCAAGAACAGGCTGCCCCCACGCAAGGACGCATCAGAACTCAACCTCTCTGTGTCACTCTCTTTGCCGGACTGCAAATTCTTGGCCTCATCCAGGATTTCGGCGAATGTCTGTTGCCGTGTTGCGCCTGGAGGAGGGGGCGGGATGGTCGGGTACTGGTAGAAGAATCTGTGATCACTATTATACCGTGGTAGTCGTTTGGTACCTTCAGACCTGATCCAGTTATCCCTTGGGATTACAGTATAGTACATACAATCCTTGGCAGCAGACAGAACTGGACACCAACGATGTCTCGTCTAAGAATTGTAGCCAATAAATAATAAGGTAACAGCATAGAAACATGCAGTCAACTCCTCGACTACGGTCCATTTGGAACGGAATCAGCAAGAAAATTTCAAACAACCCACAGATGCACCCACGGTGTTCTAGCTTCAGACCTCCACGAGGACACATGCTTCCTGTAAACTGTACCAGAAATGTAGTAGCAGCAAGCCAGCAAAATATTCGACTAAACACCCACAATTATTATACGGTAGTAACCTTTCTTTTGAGAAGCAATAAAAAGACATCCTCACATAGGAATAATATAAACAAAAAGAAAAAACATGCTGCCTTTGTACAAGCCAACGTGAAACTCTGACCATTCTTACTACAATGACCCATTCCAAAAATTTCCACACCAAAATGGCAGGCAGAACCACATGTCATCAAAAACACTTCCGTAATATAAAAGGGTTCACTGTTATATTCCACAAGATCGTCTAGGTTTAGATCCCATGGGTAGAACCGAGAGATGGGGAGAAGGATGGTGTACCTTCTCCTTATGCAGACGAAAATCCGGAGTGCCGGCCATGGTGGAGATGGCCGGCGATGGCAGAGAGTGGCGGCGTAGGTGGTGGTGCTTCCCGTTGCTCCTGCCAAAACCCTAGATCGGTAGGGGGGTGTCGGTGGGGTGCCTGGCGCACCGGTAAACCTCGTACTGAGTGCCGCCGGTCCCCACCTCTTTATATAGGCATCGCAACAGGGGCCCACCAACCATGGTTTGGTTGGGCGCCCCCGATCAGGGCGCGATCATGGGTTCACGGTGGGTCGTTGGACTCACGCGTGTGGAGATCAACCTAACATTCTCCCCCTTGATCTCAACTTTTCGCTTTTATTCATTTCATCACAAATCAGTGTATAGAGCATGTTTCATCGTCTCAGCTCAATTGCCGATAGAATCAGACAGCTACAATATACCTCTTTGCTTTGAAATAGATTCTTTAATCTTTTAGGCCTCTTTATTGTCCGGAAATCACATAGGCTATACCATAAACCCATATCGACTATGTGTTCTCCAAAACACACTGGGTGGTAAGCCTTTAATTAGCAGATCTGCAAACACTCGTGTGTTTATTTTATCTTTTCCTCTTATGCTCCAAGCATTTTAACATAATTCCGGACTTTCTCCTTTACAACGTATAACTTTGTGTCAATGTGTTTGGCACCACACTTGACTCGTTGTCTTAGGAATGAATTACTTAATGGTTATTGCTGTTGTCAACCATTATCAATTCCGGGTACAGGTTTCCTTGACCATTTTGCCTGTCCCTCAGCCTCATATGATGCTATAAAGTCTCTTTACATCACACTGATGTCAATCTTTTAATTCTTTGGAGATTTTCCACACAAAAACTCCAAAATGTGAAATTTTAGCAACAATTGTGGGTTTCGCTATACATTTCACAAATTCTTTCAGAGTACTCACAACCTTTTGAGGGCACTCTTATAGATCTATCTTTGTACTCACAACCTTTTGAGAGTTTTCTTTTAGCATGAGGCCGATATCCTTGATTCCATTCCAGTGATCTATATCTAGATTGGACATTGCCAAAATAACCCGGATACGTGAATTGTCAGGGTAATATTGAGCAACCAACAGCGGAAGCATATGGTACCATATCCATTTGATCCTTTCTATGTTATCTCTTGGAACACTAAAGTTCCCAATTCCATTACCCTTGACAATAAAAAACAGGCGTAGGTTTTCTTGACATGCATGCTTTAGAGACTTCCTCTCAGCATGTCCATGCGATATCTCTAATACCCCCTTTTCTTCTTTTCTCAGTAAAACTCGATACATATAACGAGAGACACTCTATCGAGAATACTCTTTTGAGGACAAGAACTTATTTTCTCTGCTGGTAGTAGAATAACACCACCACTAGCAAGTAGGATATCATCCACATACACGGGATTAGGAAATGAATTTCCCATTCTATAAGTTTGCACAAATGCGATCGTCCTCTCATTTTCTTTGACCCAAAATAACTTTTGATTCTAGAGACTTGCTCTAGTCCATAAGATCCCTTGTGATCTTTACTTTCATCTGATGTAACTCAGATCATTATGTGCCATTAGCACTCATTATAATCTGTTTATTCTCTTAGCGCAAATCTTTCGATTTAAAATCGCTTTTCACATATTTTCTTTGGAGTCACATTGGTGATGTAGACCCTTTATAGCCTACTGTTTTGGCTCCATTGGAAATTACTTATGAGTCCCAAACATCGTCGGGATTCACATAGTCTCTAATCATTAAGACAAGTAGACACTTGTCAAAATCGATTGAGCGCTGCTTTTAATTTCTGTAAATGAGGCGGGATCAACCTTCACTTAAATTTCTCTGATATAGACTTTATAGTCATCTGTTTTTTCTCATATGGGATGTTATTGCTCTGTCATTGCCTAGAGGCAATTCTTTCTGTAGTCTTCTATTCCCAAAAAGGCAATAGCTCTTACAAGGACCTAAAACACAAGATCCATGTTTACTTGTTCATCTCTTTTATAAAGCAACAAGCTCCCCAAGATAAAATCTATTCGAGCCTTAGGTATGTTCATACCATGCTCCCCCAGATTACTCCATTTTCTCCAAAATGGTGTATCCTTAATCCTTTTTATTTGGGTTTATTCTGTTATTCTGTCAATCTGTCTTCTTTATGGTACTTTGAGTACCGTCCTTAGTCTCCTTTCGGAGCTGTAAAATATCTAAGAATACATCTATCTCTTTACTTTAGGGGTATCATTATTGTGATCGTCGTACTCCCCAGACGATCACAATTCATCATAGATCACCTAGATACATTTAATATGCATCACATTATCTGAAGTATAGGGGAGTTTATTCTGTAACAATCTCTATCTCTCTATCTCCCCCTCGAAATGTGGCAAGAACCCTTTGCCACAATTTCGAAACTTTGATTGTCTGCTTTATTCAAAATAAAGTTATCTTTTAACGTATGGGAGTACTTTTCCTCATTCCTTTTCAAAACTCACAAGAGTTCTTTCTCAATGGTACTTTTGCAAGTCACACTTGCATGCCATTCTTATCTTTAGGTTCATTTGTAACTTTATTCTCTTTTGACTCATTAAGTGCTTTTATAACTATGACACATAAAGTGTGCGGCCGATATAAAAACACATGAGTCATCACATCTTTCTCCTGTCATACAGGATAAGTCCTTTGTCAAAAATTTCTCCCATCATGCGGGTATTTTCCCAGACTTTTCCCACCACGTGGGTATTATTATCGTCTTTTCCCGTCATGCAGGTAATTTCGAGACATAGATGCCACAATTGGCTCTTTAGACTACATATTCAATCATCAACTTCAGAAATAAATCTGAATACTCTTTTATACACATGCTTAATCCAACGTTGGTCAAATTAAGCATTCATGTTGCTCGTTTAAAAATTTTCTTCATATGGAGTACATGAAAGAAATTCGTTAAACAAAGCTCTGAATGATTTAACATCCAAGAATTCTTTTCCTTTTGCAGTCATTCTTTAGAGAGAACACACTCTCTCACTTTATGACTTTTCTTGGTCATCTTTCGGGTAACAAGTACCCATCCTTTTGCTTTCACGAATGAAAACATGAGGATCTTTGTCTGAGAAAATATTCAATAATAATAAACAATAATGAGCATAAAATTAACCCTGCTTTGTTCTAGTTAAGGATATGCACATTAAATCTTTAAAACTTTCTTCTATATTCTAAATCACCGTTGGGCAGAATTAGAATATAACATCATCTTTCTACACTAATTCTACATCACCGTTGGGCAGAAATAGAATCAATGCACAAACTTATAAATAATATGATGATAATATTTCTATTGCAATAAAAAACTCTATTTAGAAAATAACATTATCATCGATTCTATTGCAGCGGAAACATGAAATATACATATTTCTATAGTTCAAGAGCATTTCTTGATCTTTTATCTTTTCTCTGAAATTGATCACTTTGATGCAAAATTATCAGAGATCTAGCCCTTTGACTATAGAACTCATATAATTATAGTACTGCTATCATCAACGTTGGTCAGAAAATAACAATACCATAATTAATCTGTTAACCAAGTATCTCTCTCTTCCTCCTCTCTAATTAAATTTTCCCATTGGTTCCAATTTAATTAGAGGAGAGTCCTTTTACTTTACAGCAGAAACTGTAAAATATTCTCTGTATTTCACAAAAATTGCACTGTTCTGGTCTGTTCTCTATACAAATTCATTGAATTTGAAAATAGATCATCTTTTAGTAAAATCTTTGTCTTAAAAGACTTTTCTGTCCTTTAATTAAAATTCTCCTAGAGAATTTAATTAAAGATCTAAACAAATTCACAGTGGAATCTGTATATCTTTTCTTTTGACCTCTAAATTTGTTTTCAGTGAAATCTTTAACAGAATCATAAACATTGCAATAATCACTTTAACATGCTCCTCTTAAATTTTAATTCTTACTTTTAATTCTTTTGACCTTTTAAATTTAAAGGAGCACTTTACTCTATTTGCAGCGGAAAAACATGAAATAAAATTCCATTAACTTTATACTTTTCAGAAACAATTCTTTTACTTTTCTGTTTCCTAAACAAAATTTTCGTTGGATAATTTTGAATAGGAAAAACTAGTTGAAATTTGTCCAAAAATAGACAAAAACAAAACAACTAAAACATTAAACAGAGGAAAACCAGGCAGCACAGCGACCTGGCCCACGAACCAGCGCGCGCGCTGCGGCCTGGTCCACCTCCACTTTCGGCCCATCGGCCCGAGAAGAGCTAGGGTTTGTGCCGCCGGCATCCTGGCCGTCTGTGTGATCGGACAGTCGTCCGCGCGGATCGGCGGAACAAAACGACCCACCGTCCATCCCGGAAACCCTAGCTCCCATTTCTTCTCTCCTCTGTCCCGCACCTCTATCCGCCTGCGGCGGCTAGGCCGGCGGCCGGCGTTGTACACCACGGCGCCGTGCCAGGCCCTTCTCCTTCCCCCTCCTTGCCTTCTCATCCACTGCCGCCTCTTGTAGCAGAGAGACAGAGAGATGCGAGTTGCGCCCCCTCTGCTCCCCTGCGCCCGACGACCCACTTTTCAATCGGCTGGCTTCGCAGCTTTCCGGCAGCCGGAGCTCGCCCGTTCCCCATTCATGGCGGCGCTGCAGCCTTGTTCGGCCAAGCAGCGTGCTGCAGAGAAATCCCGCGCGCTGCTCGGTCGAACGTGGCCGTGGCGTCCCCTTCGTTGCTCGTGGGGATGGTGATGCGCGCCGACGAGCGGCGGCGTCTTGGTGACGACGGCGACGACCAGTACAAGGGCCGGCGGCGCGTGCGTCCTTTCCGTGGTGTTCTTTACCCCTTGTGGGGTTGATTTCTTCTTCCAGATGCCCCAGTTGGTGCGCATCTGGATCGAGAGGAACAAACTCCTAACCTTTTCTGATGGTTGGTCACCAAGAAGTTCAGAAAAGATAGTCCTAAAAATTTCACTTGTGAAATTAGTAGGAGGTTCACTTACGAGAAGTTTACAAGAAAAATATGGTCCGTCGAAAAGATTACTTACGAAAAAATTCTTGGAAGTTCACTTACGTCTCCGAAGAAATTCACTTTCGTGACGAGCGAAGTTCATAAATGGTTCGAGTACAAAAATCAAACAGGTAAAAAAAATCAAAGAAGTCAAAAACATGACGGAGAACGTGCTTCTGGTGCTCCGTGAAGAAGTTCACTTATGTGTTCGGAAGAAGTTCAGTGTTGTGAAGTGGGAAGTTCAGAAAAAACGAGAATTCTAAAACAACAGAATTATGTATATTTAAAACTGTTCTTAAACCGTAAGGAATTTCGAAAAAGTGCGTGAGATAACAAAGTTGCGGCTTTTTCATAGCTTTCCAACGGCATATCATTTGCATCAATCCGATAAACGGTTTGAAAATGGCGACCAAAATACGGTACGAACGCGAAAATAGTGTTAGTATATTTGAAATTCTTTAAAAACCGTAACTAATTTCGAAAACCCGTGAAAATGAAAAAGTTTCGTAATTTCCATAGCTATCCAACGGTATATCACATGCATCATTCCGATAAGCGGATCAAAAATCGCACTAGAAAATTTTCCCGCGAAGGTGGAGAATCAGTCTGTTCCGTCAGGAAGTTCACATTACCATTAAATGAAGTTCATCAACATTGCGAGGGAAGTTCAGAAGTGGTTCCAGAATAGCTATTATAGAAATGGTTCCAGAATAGCAGACCTATTCTGTTTAAATGGTACTCCACTTGACACAAAAATTGTAATTTTGTTTAAATGATGGCTCAAGTATTTTGGTTCTGTCAACTACCAGGACCGGGCATAACGTAGTAATGAGTATGGAGAAATCTTGACCATTAAACTCTAAGAAAAGGTACACGTTAATATAGGATTATATTGGGCGGCGTTTCTGCACCCGGGTGCACCAGCTCCCCTTATTTTCGAGCAATTTTTAAAAATAGTAAAACATTATAACAAAATCTGAAAAAAATTGGTGACATACATATATGAGTTTACCACACTCGTGCAAAATTTCGGAATGAAATGACAATTTATGTGCCCTGTACAAAAAAGACAAATACAGTTGTCAGAATGAGATCTAAAAACACGAATTTGAAAACACTGATTTTGTCTTTTTTGTACAGAGCACAGAAATTGTCATTTAATTTCGAAATTTTGCACGAGTGTGGGAAACTCATATGTGTGTGTCACCAATTTTTTTTCAGATTTTTTCATAATGTTTTACTATTTTTTAAAATTGCTCGAAGAAAACAGGTGCATGTGAGCTCGGGTGCATAGATGAATTTCCGGATAATAACGTCTTATATTATGTGATGGAGAGATATTTGCAATATACAAACAGCTTTTTAAGAGAGAAGAAAGGAGCAAGTGGTTTCATTTTCATTAACCAGAGTGCGAATGTTACCAGCTATACACAGCTTTTCGGGAGAGGCTGCTATGCCTTCCCTCACACAATCTGGCTTGCTGATTCAGTGACTGGAAACTTGGCAACAATGTTGTTGACAAGTAATGCAAAGACACCTTCAAAGTAATCAACGTCAAACAAAAGAAGCGAGCTGCTTTTGGTGCATGTGCAAGAATTTTCAATGACCATCGATACAATCGTACATACAACAGATGTTACAAAAATAGCAGGCAGATACATTTTCGGAAATCCATTTACTGCCATAACTATTCCATTTGTGCAGATTTCGGAACGGGTAAAGAGTGGAGATTAAGCAACAAGGTTTATCACAGAAGTAGCTCAAATACAAAGTTCACCATGCAGAAATACACGAGTTACTACTATTGATGTTTCATTCATCAGATCCCAATTTCCATCCAAAGTTCACCATTGCTCTCTCATACCCAGGTGAGTCATAGCAGGTAAGGGTACACGGTAAAAGAAATTGCGGTCAAGCGGTAAACAATAGAATGGATAATACAGGAGTAAATTGCACTAACACGCAACTTCAGCGGCACAGTTTTTGCAGAACCACAACTTCAGAGATTTCTAGCACAGAAGGACAGCTTCAGAAGAAAGAGTAAAACAGAACCTAAATTTCCAAGTTTAGAGGAGTTTGACGGCAGATTGCGCACTCAACAACTTCATGAGTTAAGCAGAAGGTTCTAACAAAATACTGGAGACCAGAGCATCAACAGCATCAATAGTACATTTGCTTATGAAAGGCAGGGCTTCGAGGATTGGTAGAGTAGTGAACTGATCTGGCAGCATCCTTCACAGCTTGCTGAGAGATCTGCTGACAACCTTCTATAGTCAGAGACTCTAACTTACGTCCATGTACCAGCCCAGCCACTCCGACATCAGTCACGTTTTCACACCACCGGAGTATGAGATTACTCAAGCACGGGATATTTGTGACGGAGTGCATCCCCTTATCAGTTATCAGCTCACAAAACATGAGCTCGAGTGTCTCCAGGTATGGTGCAGACCAGAGGACCTTCATCCCCTCATCATCAAAGAAATGGGCGCCATTAAGCATGAGAACACGAACTGGGCAAGACTGAATGAGCACCAAAAGACCCTTACGTGTGAATCCTGTTTCTGATGGATAGTCAGATACACAGCATACAAATGTGAGTTCAACAGTCTCAAGCATAGGACAGTTGCGGGCTAGAGCCTTAAGGCTGTCATCAGTAAATGCAGTCCTGTAGTAACCATTATAAGGTTGTTGCAGCTCTGGGATAATGCAATCATATCATTGTCATTTAGAGCATGGACATAGTGCAAGCATATCTTCTCCAATGCTTTGCACTTCCCAAGGACAAAACGAAGTCCTATCTCTGGCCAAGTATCAATACGAGCCAACCTCAAATCCTTCAAGTTCTCACAACAGAAATCATATCTATTCAGGTTGTGAGCGTTGTATGAGGAATCATAATCCCCAGGAGAACCCCAAAATCCTCCCTCCATCTCAAATTCAAACTTTTGGAGCTTCATCCATCCTGGACCGAACTTTAGGAGATCATATTGGCTAATTCCCTTGCAGTTCTTCACTACAAATTCTTCCAATGATCCTTCCAAACCAAGGACCTCCAACCACTTTAGGCTGTCTATTTTTTCGCACCCAATAAGGTGGAGAGTAGATAGAGACTTGCAACCAACCACCACTGAGAGAAGCCCTCTTGAAGTTATTTTTGGTGCAGAGTTCAGCCTGAGGGACATCAAATTCTTGCAATAAGCTAGACAACCAATACCAGAGTCATTGATGTATGAGCAGAAAGTTAAGGTGAGATCAGTGAGCGACGGGCAGCAAGATGAAAACACAAGGACGCCTTGGTTGTCCAACTGATTCCCATGGCTAGATATCCAACCAGAGTAATCAATTTCCACTTTCCACAGATTTGGGAAACGGGAGCAGATTGATGTCAAGGCTTCTGTGGCAGGGCAAAGGCCGCAGCCAATGCGGATGGCGCCCCTTTGAACCGCCTCGATTGCGTAGAGCTGCTTCGACACAAGGGAAATAGAATTCAGATCACTTGTCTTGGTAACCCTCTTGACGATCTCTGCCAGCACGCCCTCAGGGAGATCCTCCATCAAGCAACGTATCTGCATGAATTTAGTAAACTCAAGGTTCAGAAGATAGTTGTAGAGCTAGACTGAAATCAATGAGATCATAATGAAGCAAATGAAGATAGATATCACCATTCGCGATATTCAGCAAGTATATATGTATAATACGTATAATGATAGAGTTTCAACCTACTCTGTATCCATCTAAAACTCGTGTGTACTTCATGAAACTAAAATTTCTTTTGCAGGAAATCAGACTAACATCGATAAAGTTGTCTAGCACTCTATTTGTTCTAGACTGAGAAGCACAGAGCAATGAAACTAAAAGCTACGTCATGACTCATGAAGCTAACCTACCCACCATAAATTGTTGGAATTTCCTGAATAACGAATAGAAGAAGGGATCCACAAACAAATTAAGGAAAATTTGCAGAATAGCGCAAGCTACAAGATTGAATTAAAGCCAGTTCTGCTGAATGAGGAGATGGATCCAGGAATTTGGGCTTTGACCAAGAACAGATAATTTTCGACATAATCTCTCCACGATTTTTGGGTTGCAAGTGGAGTGATATTCATTCTAGACCTCGGCAGTTACTCTGTTTGGCTGATAGGTGAAAGCAGCTAAATTTGTTCTGTAGGTTCCTGCAAAGCCGGTATCCCCAGTGGCAGGGGCGTGAGCGGAGCTAAAACGAACGAAATTAACTCAAACAAGTACAGTAAACAAGAACAAAATCCATATGCATCTTGCATCGACGAACCAACCAACCAACGGGGACAGCCGGCCGGACAGGCTTGGGTTGTTTTTCTTGGCGGAACCGAGGGGAAGGCAGCAGTACCTTCAGCACGCCCGGAATGGCAGAGGTCGTGGGTCGGAGGGAGGAGGAGCCTCCGCTTCCAATCGATCTTGAAGGCGTCGATCGATCGATGAACCGAAAGCCGTACTAAAACCCTAGTCTCGCTCGCGTCGCCTGCCCTCTCCCTCACTCTGAGCCCCTTCTCTCTCAGCAGAAGGAATGGGTCCTGACAGGCATGAGTTGCCGAGGGCCGACGAACAGAGTATGGGGCTATTGAGACAAGCATTCCTTTCTGGGCTTAATTTTTATTTTCTCATGTGTTGTCGCCATGGAAATAATTTAGGCGATCTAAAAAAAATGGAAAATGGTTTAGGCAATTGCAAAAATTTGCTGGCTCTTTTGAAAGTATGATAAACAATCAGAACTCAGAAGTTGGACACCACGGTGCCCTGCTTAGTTCGAGACAGATTGGCGTATTGTGAGACAAACCATTCATAATCAACCAAGTCTTTAGCTAGACCCTTGCATCATGAGTTCAAGCATGTGTTTGAATGGGCTGCTGCAGGTCGTGATGGTTGAAGGTGGGATGGAGAGAGAAGCTAGAAATATGACGAACAAGCAAAAGAGAAACGGAAGCGTAGAATACCGAAGTATAATCGTAGGTCCAAAGCTTGGAGGTTCATTCACACGCAGGAATTTACTTTAGAATTTGTAGATCTTTCGGTTGTGATTTTGAATTTTTGTAAAGAACCATACGGACAGAAAGATACAATCTTCTCTAGTAATCTTTCTTTGTTCTTTTATTCCCGCGGCGTTAGAATCCTACAGCACAGAAGATTCTTGAGAAGGGATGGACCTCCAGAAGAAGGTACGTTTTAATTCTTCTGGATTTAATTCATAACCAGCAACGAGCTGTCTTGTTTCTAAAATAAAAGGTTTGGGCAGAGAGCTGGTCGAAAACAGGATTCCGAAAATCAGAACCCTCTTTGAGGATCTCTATACTAAACGTAAGATGCAGTGTGAACCCAAGCCTGTAATTAGCACACATCTATGTTATATGCCTTCAGTGGCTCAAGTTTCAGTTGTCGCTCAACTTCCATGAGATGACTGCATTGACTTTGCAATCTTGAATTTAAGCACCCAAATTATGCTTTTCTTTTGAGAAGCAAGATATTCCCGAATAGAATCAATATCAACCAATCAAACATGCCGCCTTTGTAGTACAGGTCTATGTGAAACATTGACCATTACCACACTGATCCATACAAAAATTGCCACGCAAAAATAGCAGGCAGATATACATGTCATCAAAATCACTTGCGTAACACAAAGGGTTCACGGCATTTTCTTAGAGTAGAAAAAATATTACCTAACGGCTATAGAGAGTAGAAACACTAAAACCAAACAGAAAAAAACAGGGATTTCGGGGCCGATAGTGCGGATTACATAACGGCTATAGAGAGTAGAAATTACGCAACAAGGATTACAGTACACCAGTGGTAGCTACTATTAATGTTTCATTCACCAGATGCCGTCAAAATATCATCATTAGACTGTCATACAGAAAAATCATAGCAGTAAAGGTAGTCCACTTCATCAACAATCGCCACGCAACCTACTTTCCTCATAAGGGCGTCTGAAAAGTCGTTGGAGTACTGAACTAACTTGGTGCAGCTTGCAGAGAGACCTTACTACAACAATCAATAACCAAAGACTTAACTTATGTGCATGTCCCAGTTCAGCCACTCCAACATCAGTCACCTCATGACACAAGCGAAGTGTGAGATTACTCAAGCATGGGGTGTGCGCAATGAAGCGTATCCCATCATCAGTTACCGCTTCACACATTATAAGCTCGAGTGTCTCCAGATATGGCCCTCGTCATGAAACAAGTTGGCAGTATTTAGCACAAGAACACGAATTGGGCAGGACTGAATGAGCACCACAAAACCCTGTTGTGTGAATCCTATTTCTGATGGCCAGTCAGCAGCACATCCTGTAAATCTGAGGTCTACCATCTGAAGCGAACGACAGTTTAGGGCTATAGCGCAAAGGCTGTTATCAGTAAATGACGTCCTGGTTTCACAATACATGACGGCGCTATTGTAGCGCTGAAGGTTGAGCCAAAGTGAGATGCTTTTATGGTTGCTGCAGCTACGGGATAATGCAATCATGTCAATGTAATTTAGGGCATGAACATACTCAAGGCAAAGCTTCTCCAATGCTTTACACTTTCCTAGGACAACACGAAGTCCTACTTCTGGCCAAGTTTTAATATGTGCCAACCTTAAATCCTTCAAACTCTCACAGCAGAAATCATATATATTCGCGCTGTGAGCATCGTACAAGTAGTCATACACCACATCACCTTGACGAATACCAAATATTCCTCTGTCCCCTCAAACTCAAACTTTTGGAGCTTCATCCATCCTGAACCAAACTTTAGGAGGTCATGATGATTGATTCTCTTGCAATTCTTCAATACAAGCTCTTCCAACGATCTATCCCTACCAAGGTATTCCAGCCACTCTACACTGTCGATTTTCTCGCAATCAATTAGGTGGAGAGCAGATAGACTCGTGCAACCAACTGCAACTGACAAAATCCCAATTGAAGTTATTTGTGGTGTGGAGTTCAGCCTGAGAGACACCAATTTCTTGCAATATGCTAAACAACCAAGCCCAGAGTCATTCATGTATGAGCAGAAGCTTAAGGTGAGGTCAATCAGCGAGGAACAGTGAGATGACAACACAGAAATGCCTTTGTTGTCCAACCGCTTTCCATGTCGAGGTATACAACCAGAGTAATCGATCTCCAACTTTCCACAAATTTGGGAACCGGGCACATAATGATGTCAACCAGAGCCAACACGGATAGCACCCCTTTGATTCCCCTCTATCTTGTAGAGCTGCTTTGACACAAGGGAAATAGAATTCAGATCACTTGTCCTGGTGATCTTCTTGAGAATCTCTGTCACCAGAGCCTCCGGTAGGTCCTCCATCGAACAAATTCAGCTGTACCAATGAAGTAACATCGAGGTTCAGAAAGCAACCAAAGAGTTGGACTAATACTTAATCGAGATCCCACTGGCGACACTCATTACAAAGAATATACTGATGAACTTTGAACATTTTCTGTATCCATCCAGAACTGGTGTGTTCTTCATAAGCAATGAGATTTATTAAAGTAGCTAGCCGTTACGAGTCGCATCATCATTAAATTAAACTACCACCATAAGTAGCAGAGCCTGAATAATGAACTAACTAAGAGAATACAAATAAACAAACTAGAATTGACAGCAAGCACTTCCGCAAGAAGACCCACGTGCTGAATCTGAACCTACTTATCTGGTCGCACCTAATTAATCACATGAAAACAGATCATTTTTCCACAACCGATGAGTTTCACAGGGTGCAGTTATCAATAGATAACGCTGATCCAATATCTGTTAACTAGAAATACGATTTGCTGCAACCCTAGGCTCCTTACAACATTAACTTTAAATGGATGATACTACCGGTTTCCCCTATCAAGAAAGCGAATCGAAAAAAAACCAAGTACACATTTCGAATCGGGGAACCAACGAACAAGGGCTGGAGAACCAAGAAAAGGAGGTACCTTCAGGACGACCGGGCGACGAGAGTAGACCGTAGGATAGGAGGGGAGCTCCGCCGCCGGACCTTGGAGATGTCGATCGGCAGCCTAGTCCCCAGCGGAGGAGAGTGTAAACCCTAGTCTCGCTCGCATCGCATTTCGTCTCTTTCCGAGCGACAGCGTCGCCTCGCTCACACGGGCCAGCCAGGAACGTTGTGCTGGCTTCCACTTGGTGCGGCCCACTTTTCTTATAAGGCCAGCTACCCAGCCCAGCCCAGGCCCATACCGTGTTTCTGGTCTCCGTACCCAATACCTCACTCCTGAAAGCAGAAACAGCAGCAGCAGCAGCCAGCAGGAAGAAGAGATGGCGACGGCTACGGCGACGGCGGCGGTGCCAGGAACGGACGCGCGCGCGTGGGACGAGGCGGCGTACCGGCGGGGCATCCTGCGGGAGCGCGACCTCTCCTGCCGCACCCTCTTCCGCGCCGTCTTCTTCGACCAGCGCGACGACTCCGACCCCGACGTCCTCCTCGCCGCCGCCTCCAGCGACGGCTCCCTCGCGTCCTTCTCCCTCTCGTCCTGCATCGCCTCCTCCGCCCCCACCCACGCCTCGTCCCAGGTTCTCCCTCCCCCCGTCCTCCTACTCCCCGCCGGCGCCGTAGCCCCTCCCTACTCGGTTCCGTGTATCTAATATGTACTCCATCCCCCCTGATTGGACTCAGCCGGTTGCTGCGGCGCTCGTCGACCCCGTCTGCATCGTCCAAGCGCACAGCGGCCCCGCCTACGACGTCAAGTTCTACAACGACCCACACCAGCCGCTGCTCTTCAGGTAAAAGCTTCTCTCTGACCGATTTTTTTCTTTCTGTTGGTTCCATGGGGTTGGCGGTGAAGGGTATTCCCAAGAAGGGGAATTTTGCAACTTGATGACCCATTGCTTTTGACAGCTGCGGCGATGACGGACACATTCGGGGTTGGAGATGGCACGAGATGCAGAGCTGCCTTGTGCCACTCTCTTTGCAAGGTGATACAAGAGGCTCCCCTTGGTGGCTTTGTTTGCTAGATCAGTTGGACATGTGCTTAACTAGGGGTTCTTACGTAGATGCATTTTTTCAGTTAAGAGGGGAAAAACTACATTTTTTCTGCTAGCAAAGATGCCAATCTTTGTACATTCAGCTTTCTATGCATAGACACATAATCCCATCTTGAAAGTCGATTTGCAGCGGTTGAATAAAAATGAGGTACAACCTTGCTATTTTAGAGCATGATTTGAAAGTCGAAATGCTAAATGAACAATCATCAAAATGCTCTGGAAGTGGTTTGCAGATCCTTTTTATGTTAATATTATCCCTTGCGGCCTGCACTGATGAAAAGGTCGATAATTTGTCAATGAGTTGAGTCAATTATATTCGTGTGAGACCTTCGTGCATAAGCTACCTAAGAAAACCCTAATGGTTATCATTAATAGGTAGATCACTTATTTTCTCTTTCTCATAATATTTTACCATTGCTTTTTCTCCCCAGGGGATCATATTGAACCAGTACTTGACTTGGTTAACCCTCAGCATGAGTAAGATTCCGTACCAAGACATGCAGATCTTGCAAATCTTTTCGTATGCCATTTGTTCCCGAGGGATGCTTTATTTCTCTCGTCCTCCATGTTTTGATATATGATTCTGTCAATTTTATAGAGGCCCTTGGGGTGCACGTTCTCCAATACCAGAAAATAATGCCATTGCAATAAGCAAACAGGTCAATACTTCAAATTTGCTTATTTTCACTCTATCTGTATGAAGAAAACAAGAAGCATAATAGCCTCTTATGTGCAGGCTGTCCTCATTCATATTGTAGAATGCTCGATTCTTATTCTTTTGAGGGATTATGATTTTCTCCTCCATGCTTCTTTCAAACAGGATGGATCTATTTTCGCAGCAGCGGGTGATGCATGTGCTTACTGCTGGGATGTGGTATGTATTTTCTTGAGGTAAAAATACCATGTATCTAGGTCCTAAATTAATTGAAATGAATTAATGTTCAATGTGACTGCTTGTGGAGGAGGCATCTGACAGTAATTTCTATCTTGTCTGGTTGTCTCAGGAAAGTGGCAAGTGTAAAATGACCTTTAAGGGGCATACTGACTATTTGCACAGTGTTGCAGTTCGTGAGGCAAACCACCAGGTTAGCTCATTATTGTACTGTAATATTATCTGATTTAGCAGCTGCTAGATTTTTCATAGCTTTTACTTGATAGACTTCTGTTTTTGTTCCAGGTTGTAACAGGATCAGAGGATGGGACAGCCCGTATCTGGGGTGAGCAGTGCTCTCAATTTGAGTATTTTTTCCTACTTGTATTTGGTTTGGATATGGCTTATTCGTCCTCTCTCAGTTGCTAGTGATATTGAAAAGCAGTATCTGCCTTTCTACTTCATACAAAGAAAAATATCCAATTAGTTGTGCTTCTCTGGTCATAAATCATGGTTTACAAATTTATCATGTAGGTTCAATTTTGGCAGGCTTCTAAAGGCTAAGAAATTGTATTATCATGCTTATCCATGCTCTTTGTGGTAACTCCAGATTGCAGAAGTGGAAAGTGTACGCAGACTATACATCCAGTAAAGAACAATAAATTTGAGGGCTCGTGGGTCGGTTGCATTGCCATTGATGCGAGTGAAAGTTGGCTGGTATCATGAACATCTAACTCATATAGATACTAAGTATTTTGTTTGCTGTAGCTAACCGTTTTGGTAGACACCATGTATCTTACCTTTTGTTCTGTTCCCAGGCTTGTGGTACTTCTAGTGGTATATCGGTCTGGAGTCTTCTTTCAAACGAGTGCATCTTTAACGCGAATTGTGGTGCTCCTGTTCAAGATCTGTTGTTTGACAAAAATCAAGTAAGTCCTCATCCGTCTATCTTCATTTGCATCCTACCTAACAGGTTGTTTGGATCCAGGGTTTTAATAAACTATACTGTGTTAAATTCATTTTAAAGCCTATCCAACTAAGACCTTATTTAGGTACCTGGCTGGTTAGGATAAAGTTGAATAATAAAACAGTTTTTTACAATGCTCATAATTATGATTTTTTTTGTAAAGAACACTTCTTGTTTTTCACAGAACTCAATATATAAGTAGGATAATAAAACCCATAATACTTAAACTTTACTGAAAATATGTTTAGTGAAATTGGTAACAAACCTTCCTTTTCTGTTTAAAGAAATACTCAATTTAACTCAGATGGCCAACAAACAAGTGTCTAGTACTGGTGAGGTCTCAAATCTCATTAATAGAGATAGCTCATCTCTAGTTTGGAAAGGGACAAGAAATGACCACTAGTGTCTAGCAAACTGGCAATGTTATTCAACACTCGTTGATAAAAATGGTTCATCTTTGGTTTAAGGATGGGCAGGAAGTCATATTAATGCAGATCATGCATTTCTTTAGCGAGTTTAGCAAGCACTTGGCGACAACGAACTAAATGCTGACTTATCCAATCGCTGCAATCATCTCCATGCGTCTCATGTGGTTAAGGCGAACAACAGTTCCCACTAGTGCATGTTTATCAGTAGACTCTGATTGACTGATGAACAAAGACCAAGTAGGTCTTGAGCAATTGTATAACTGTAATTGTGTGGGTCTGAAAATTTCTAGTGGATCTCCTCTGGGATCCACCATACTTGTGTTGCTGAAAGTATGCAATAAGACGTCTGGGTTTTTCTAGTGTTGGCAGTCTGTGCTCTGCCAAATATAACTTGAGATGTTCCTTGATGAGGGAATCTGAAATAATAAGAATAAAAGATGATACTTTGGTCTGAATAGAGATAAAACAGTCCTCATTCTTTCGGGAAATACCATAGTTTCCACATTCTTACTGTATTGTTAATGTAAAGAAGGGAGATGGGTAGGATGAATATCAAGGGCACATGATGATTTATCTCAACTCTTGTGCTTCCAAATTAGCATGCTAACTGTTTTCCCATTTTCCACGCAAAATTTTGCATCCATTCAGATTTTAGCAGTTGGTGCTGAACCTGCACTGTCCCGTTTTACAATAAACGGGGCTGTTCTTTCACAAATAAAGTGTGCTCCTCCATCAGCCTTTTCCATCTCCATGCATTCATCCGGGGTATGTATCTATGTCCCTTTTTGGTCCTCATTTGAGACCACTTGGATCTGCCTTATCCCCAAATTTCTGGGGCTGTACATTCTGTTCTCACCTGCTACCCACGCCGTTCAGATGGCTGCTGTTGCCGGGCATGGAGGTCTGGTGGATGTAATCTCTGGATTTGGGAGCCATCTCTGCGCATTTCGTTGTCAGGGCCTGGAGAAGTAACCAATTATCCAAGGGATGATCAAGCACCAATATGCAAATCAATGCATTAGTCTGCACAATGTGCTAACTGTATTTTTCCCCTGTTGTAATTCTAGCTTCAGTTCAATCTGTGCCAAATGCTTTCATGACAAGGATATATTCTTAGTAAGTATCCTTGCCCCTTGTTGTAATTACTCTCTTGGTACAATCCACATCTGATATGTTTCTCATAACACTGGAAAGAGCTACCCCTGCTGTTCTACTGCGCAATGGACTTCGTTCACGAAGTGATCCTAGTTTGCTCACTTGGCAAGGGGTCGTGAATTTACAATCATACCACCCTAGCTCTGCTCTCTGTTTTTCTTCAAAAAATATGTGGACGAATAGGCAGCTACAGGAGCACCTTAGTACTTCGTTATATATGTATTGTGGTTTTCAAAATAATAGTGCTTCATGTATGTAGTGCATACTATACCACAACACCTGCGAATTTCCATAAAATTTGTGATCAGAACTTGCAAATTTCATGCTATTTTAAAAAGAAAACCACCCCTTGTATATGTGCTACACCTGTAGCTTGTTTTTATACTGTCAAAACCTTAAAATTATCATGTTTTCTGTATGAAATGCAGTACCAAAATGTGATCAGTTAGCGGACACGAAGCTGATACACTTTTCTTACACTTCAGCAAAGAACCAAGTTACTTGCTGTCCAGGTTCACACATTCTTGCTACCAACCTGTGATCATTTTGTAAAAACCAAGCTGAGCAGTACGACTGTTCTTATACTACGAAAGGAACCGAGTTTTACATACTTACAGCATAGATTATCTAAAGAAACATCAATCTTAGTAATACAGTTGTTCTTACATTAATAAAAGAACCAAGTTACGTAGTTACAGTACACAGTATCTAAAAAACGTACTTAAAGTACAGGTTTACACGTTCGTTGAAGTCGACTGATTTTGAAGTTCCACCACCACATGACCCATATGCACAATATTCACACATTCAACCCACTACCCATGGAACCTACAGGTGCACCAGAAGTACCCTATTCTGGCAATATGTACACCAAAACCTTCTTATATATACATGAAGGCGTGGAGAGATATCATCAGCAAGGCTTCCAAATCATCATGCTTGTATGAGCGGTTCGAAGAATCTCATCATTCCATTCCACTACTTCACGCAGCACACATCTGGAGCTTGCCTTTACCTACCACCTATATTCGTGGAACCACACACGACATAGATGAGTTTACAACCTTGGCAGCAGCCAGCCGAGGGTCCAGCCGAGAAGCAATCCGGCGCCGACAATGCCTACACCAACCGCAAACATGACGGCCTTGCGGAAGCCACCTACTTTGTTCTGCCTCCTGCCTTTCTTTCTTGGCCTGTCTTTTCGCTCCTCTTCTGTCACTGCCTTCTCTTTCATCATCCCCCAGGGAAGTTCCGGGAACATATCTGTGATCTGAATTTCTTTGAGCCTCAGCTGGAGGCATATGTTCTCCAGTTGCAGCATTTTCAGCCATTGCTTATACGCAAATAGATGTGAGGCCTGACGAAACAATAGCTTGATGACATGGTCTTTCTCATCATGAGCACTCTTGGCAGCCATCTCGGCTTCCCTAGCCCGTGTCTGTGAATGGCGGAGAGCGTCCAACAGCTGGGTCCTCTCAGCGGCTTTCTGATTCTGATATGTTGGCTTGCTGCCTGTATGATCATCAGAACTGTATGAATCCTGTGCACCCCTGCATATCAAATGTAGTGATGTCAATGGACACAAATCAAGAAGATTGGATGAAGAAAAGACACCTGAGGTATTCCAGTGATAAATAATATAGACATAAAACAGATTACAATGCCACTGTGATGCCATATATTACTTCAAACTTAAATTGATGTAAATCGATATGCAACTTGTATTCAGCTGCATTTACCTTATTAGAAAATAAGATTTTGGAGAGAGTATCAAAACAAGTTTAACTGATTGTGATGCGGTAGAAAAGACGATGCAGGTATTTACATACGGCATACATATATACAAAACTGGAATTAACAGCCTGTTGCTTCATTTTCAGCCTAACTGGGGTCTCAGCGTAATATGTACTCCCTCCGTTCCAATTTAGATGACGTGGGTTTGTCCAACTAAGGATGTATCTAGACGTTTTTTACCTCTAGATACATCCGTATTTGGACAAACCCATGTCATCTAAATTGGAACGGAGGGAGTAGTTGATAAAGCTATAAAAGAATCCTTATAGTGAAAAACTACATAAAACAAAAGAATGGATGAATTTGTGCAAATTTACAAAAGAGGTTTCCCTTGTTGTAGGTTTGATGGTTACGAAACAAGATAAGGGAAAATCACATACCCATCCACATCTTTTTTCTGAGGTTGTTGCCAAGATCTACCATCCAATGAACTTGTCTCATTGGTGCTTGAGATGCTATAGCTGCACATCATAGTGTCATATAGTTCAGACTGCGACTCTTTACCAGAGGATGAATCCCCACAACCATCCTTGTTTTCATGGCTGTTCAATTTTGCGCCATGAACACGGACTGTCTGAGTGGGTTTTGGAAGATCATTGTTCTCAATGTGCTGCATTGCTCTCTCTGCAACAAGCGAAGCCAACCCATCCTCATCAGCTACCTGCCACCACGGATGAGACTTCCTGTCCTCTTCCCAAGGTGCATCCATCTCATAGCGTGCCTTCTGTGGTTTCTTCGGAAACAAAGGATCGAAAGTTTTGAACTCCATAAACTCTTTATCCTCATGAAGGAAGTTGATGGAACTTCCTCTGCACTTGAGACTCGCTTGAGAACACCCGGAAAGAGTCTTCAACTCTTCAGAAGCTATTTCAGATGTCTGCTTCATAAAAGCCGTCGAAACCATCCAAGGCGGCTCGAAAGGATACTCGTTCTTCTTAGCATCGATGTCCTCGAGTGTAGACACCGGCGAGAAACCATCCGCTTTCTTCACACAAGCTTCCCCACCCATGTAATTCAGATGTTCACCGGCAAGAGCCCTCTGGCACCCGAAATTGGGCTGCAACTGAAGAAACCATGTATCGATCGGCTGACTGGAGTTCATCGGGTTCCAATTTAAATGCATAAAATTTGGGATGTGGCACTCTTGCGGATCCGTGGGGTTCCCACTGTTTGTTTCCTGCTGCTGCTGCTGCACTGACTGCGGACAGCAGGCCAGTTTCGGAGCCCTCTTCGCATCCTCCTGAAATAAGCAACGGTTCCCAGCCCGTTGCCAAGCCGCTCTCGCTTCAGCCGCGGCCATCACTCTTGCATGTCAAGAAGCTGCAGATCAGAAAGTTCCTTGTCAGCAATAACTCCATGCATGCTGCACATGCATAATTTGCAAACATTCACATAATTGTTGGATAAACTTAAGACAATTCACGAAGCCATCTGCAATTGCTTGTGTCAAAACAATTTAGATGCCAAAGCAAGCAACGTTGAAGGTCAGGAAATGTTCATCGCCAAGAAGAAAGCAAAACATTACTACTAATTCCAGTGGGGTAACTTGTGATGAAAAGTAAAAGATTACGGTATTAGCCGACGAGCAAATCATGGCGACTGGATCTGGCACAGAAGCTACGCAGAAGCAAATCACGACTCTTTCTTTAACTTCAGAAGTCGACTCGATTAAAACAATCGCTCCAGGAATCGTAAACGCGATCCAAGAAAATTATCAGGGCGAAGGTAATCCACCTCGTCTCACCTGGATCAGCAAGAACTGGGGAGCTGGGACGAGCAAGGCCCTGCAGGGTTCAAGCCAAGGGTCTTGAAGGACGATACTACAGCAACGGCGACGACGACGAGCTTCTTCCTCACCGCGATCTAACTAGCTAGCTATGCGACTGAATCAAGAAGTGAACCCCTAATAAATGGAGAGGAGACCGGAGAGAATAGAGCGGCGTTATTACAGGGGGTCACCCGGAGCTGTCTCGATTGCTTGTCTACTCCCCTCTGGAGAATGACGTGAAAGCAAAGCAACAATCAAGCACACAGATATTTTAATTACCGGTAAATAAAAGGATGTGTGTGTGTGTGTGTTTTTTTTTTCTTCTTACCTTGGCTGGCTGACAGCGCCGTGCTTCCCTCCGAAGGATTGGATCTTCTCCCCTCGTCTCTGACCAAGAATTTCGGTTTCGTGTCAGCTCATTTTTCTGCCGGATTTTCTTCAGCTCTTTCTACTAGAGTATTTTCTGGGGGCGAGGAACCGAATGAATCCGTGCCGTGCTCGTGGCTTCTCCGATGGGAATCTTGGGAATCCTATCCATACGTTTCTCTCTCCTGACTTCTCCTGAGTACTTGCCGGTCTCTTTTTGGGAGTATGTGGAGGCAGGGGCGGTGTGGGGACAGCTGCGCCCTGCTGACGCCGCCACCTCACCTTCCACTCAAAAAGCTAGGTGCAGTTGTGAGTTGTGACTCACTCCGCCACCCAAAACAAAACAATAGATTTTATTTACACACAAATGTACTGTATGAAACAGTAAAATTAACACTTGCATTCTAGTGTGGAAGTTTTGACAGTGTTTGATTTTCTACAAATTTCTCCACGCAACATAAGACTCAAGAAAGTCTCACAAGATGTCGAATTATATAAACAGCAACCACGGGTTCACCTGAAACATATATTCTAGTTCTAATCTTTATAGTTATCGACAAATTTCCATCCTAAACGAAAGGTAAAATAATCCCTCGCCAACAAAAGTAACAGGCAGTAAAACTGTACATATTGTCACCCACGTAAGATCATTCCTTTACACAGTCAACTAGCTCGATTTCTTCACAAGACTTGCTTCCTTTGCCTGGTCTCTCGCCACCGATTGAGAACTAATCTCCAAATCATGCGCGCTGTTTCGTTACAGTTCCCCCAAATCATGCACGGCACCCTGCCTGCACGCAAAGCAAAACTCAGCAAGCAAGCCAAGGAAGCCACGGGAGTCAAACAGTTGATATTTTTGTTTTTGAAACCGTCTACACAAGTACACATGGATCTGGAACGCACTGTGCAAACAAACCAATCGTTGTCTCGCGTGAGGCTGTGACTTGTCTGTGTTTTTTACGTGGAAAAATTTCACACGTTCGAAAAGATTCAGAGAACGTGGAAAAGCTTCCCACATCTCTTTGTACTGAGCAGAGAGGCAAACAGATGTGCAGCAGTTAGGCCTCCAAGTTGTCTTGTATGAGACTTGGCAGCAACGCTCCATTTGGACATATAGCACATAGATCCAGCAGCTGTTGGTCGTCCACGACTAGGACGTACGCGCGCGGTGTGGATCCTTTTCAGCACCACGTGCTGCAATGGCCAGCTTCCGTTCAGACGAAAGCGGCAGCAGAAGATTCTACCGTGCTGCTACTGTGGAAGTATCGTTTTTTGTTACGTGGTAGTAGGTCAGTGTGATTCAGAGCCGTGGATGGTGACCGGTTCATGTCTTCAGCGAAGCTGCATCTCTTTTGCTCTGTTCTTATGCCTTATCAGAACTGAAGTTTACTGATTGGAAGATATTTCAATAGAAAAGTTTACTTCAAAACGTGGCACGCGATTACATGAAAGATGCCCAAATATCAAGTTTTTCTGTGAAGCGTGTCTGGTGAGACCAGTTCATATTATCTAAAAAGTACGGTAAGGAGATTTTACTGAGGGGATTTTAAACCAAAACAAATTGGGTCAAACTTCAGACATGCTTAAAATGTGCAAGATGTGTGGCAAGTGGCCCTATGTCATCTGACGGCACTAGCATAGTGTCCTTGCAAAGAAATAAAAATAGCATCCAGTGGGACAGGGGCAGCGTAAAACTAAGACTAGGGGCCCGTTTGAGGGAGCGGCGTTTCTGCTCCCGGGCTCACCAGCTCCTGCTTAGTTCGGTGAAAATAAAAAAATAGTAAAACTTTATGAAAAACTCTGAAAAAAATTGGAGACACGCATACAAGTTGTTCACACTCGTGAATTTTTTCGGAATGAAAAGACATCGCCTGTACTCTGTACAAAAAAGACAAAGTGAGTGTGTCAAAATAGATCTAAAAACATATTTTTGAAAAAGCTGATTTTGTCTTTTTTACACAGATCGCAGGGGATGTCTTTTCATTCCGACAAAAAATCACGAGTGTGAACAACTTGTATGCGTGTGTCTCCAATTTTTTTCAGATTTTTTCATAAAGTTTTACTTTTTTTTTATTTTCATGCAAAAAAGCAGGAGCTGGTGAGCTCGGGAGTAGGATTGAATTTCCGCCCGTTTGATCGGTTCATAGTAGCCAACGGGCGAGGACTTGTATGAATAAAGATTATGGAGCACAAAATAGAGCTGTACCTTCCACTTCCATTAGAAGCCAAGATCAAAGGAAGGGCAGTCATCTATCAAATCCTGAATCTTGGGATCTATACATCTACGGCTGCTTGGAGCCGGAAAAGGGCCACTGCCGCATTTGGGGTCCACTGCTGTGTTATTTGCACCGAGCTGCAGACAGATAACAAGTCAAATGACTAACAAAGTATGCCTAAGAAAATATTAACGATGTGACAATCGAAACTAGAACTTCCATCTGATCTGATGAGAATTGAATTGCAGCTGTGCGAAGGTCAATACTTTGCCTAAGGTGTTCAACGCACCACTAGCTATCAAATTCGCAATGGTAAAATTTTGCTCCTCAGGGAAAAGTTCCACAGCTTACGGTGCAGACCTGATCTGCAGTGCCAGTTTTATCTTCTTGGAAGCCTGGGATACTAGCATCGTTCGCAACTGTTGCGGAACCTGTCAAATAAAAACTAGTATAAGCCACATTTGTCGTTTATTCTCAAATGCATGCATGCCTTTTAATATGTATAAGCTGGTTTTAATGCAAAGCAATTCATTTAAGCAACTTACCTGTACCATTCGAGTTTCCAGTAAGAAGATTGCCTGATGATTCTAGTTTCTGCTCGTTTGCATTGGACATGTCAGATGCTGGGATATCGGCCATTGCCAATTCCGGGCCATCAAAAGCTACTGGTTTCCTACAAAAGCATCCTCAGTGTCAATATTCATTCATTATTCTATTCCTCATACTGGAGCTTCGCTTACTTTGAATAACACAATATTCTAGGATATGTAGAAGTATTAACATCTTACATGATGGCCTGACGATTGTAAGTTGGATAGGCATTCCCTGATGATTCATTCCTATTATGAGTGCTTACTGAGTTCTTTGCCTGTACAGTATCCAACTTCAAGCAAGATTGCACCGATGTACGGAGCTGGGTAGCAAAGTGAGACAATCCAGCTGGGGGCTTCATGATAGATAGTATTTGGGACGCTAAAGATCAAATTAAATTGTTGTTGTTAATATAAAAGCACATGAATGTACATGATAAGAGTAGCTGTGCGAGCCATTCAAGTTGGTCATAGGCCACAAGGATCACAAACTTGGGAATAACTAGTGCAGGGACTCTAAGTATTCATCTCTAAATTATGATATTTGGAACTTTGATTGTCAAATACTGTTCTGGTAGTAAGCAAGAACTAGTAGATCAGAATGCACATCATGGAGGAATAGACCACAAGTTACGACTGTTACAAATTTTCATAGAAGTGTTGAAACAGAAAACATTAAATATGTCCTGTAATGTCTATAACATCATGTATGTAGATTGACTGTTTACCTACCCAGTGAATTAAACCAGAATTAGCTAAATTATTCACCTAAAGGAATAGGAAGAACCATCTTCCGTATATCACAACTCTGCAACAGTTGCTTCACGATGCATGTAATTTAACACTTCAGGTGCATGCAATCGAACATCCTGAATCCTGAACTGCTAAGCTACACCTGTATCAAACTGATTTGGAGTTCATACTATGGAGTTACTCGGACCCATCCTAGCTGACTATTAGTCTCGAATAACAACCCTATTGTTCAACACTAACCTTGACATTACATGTTATGTACGGAACTTTACAGAACATCACTGTAATTTGTTTTTAAAACAGTAACCTGCTGTCTATTTGACAGAATAAGAGAATAAAAGATGAGCATTACACTCTTTTTTGTAACAACTGATTGTATTATCGTATTTTAGGTGCTTATCCATGATCCACGGGTAGTTAGAGGTATAACAGTAAATCTGCCGCTCAGAAGACCACTCTGTCCTTGTGACATTCACCAGGCACCACAGTTGCATAACAACTAACCTATTGTTCTTCCTAATTGCCTTGCCCGGAAGGAACCATGCAACAAATATCGAAGCTAGCAGTTCAGTGAAGGTGTACAAACCAGTCCGCAAAGAATCATCCGTGTTGCCAAACGTTGGTTTTCCAACATCTGTCCTGACAAAACTACTGGGATACACTGATTTACCATCCTGAAGATCTGCAAATTGCGGAGAAACATGGTTATTAGTTATTACTGCATTCAGACAGCAGACAGAAGTAGAATTATGGATGATAGTTTGGGCATTAGGTCCAAGTACCACAAAATTCTAGTGGATCATCTGCTCTCTCAAGAATTGTTTTGCTAACTTCTGGCTGGCTATAGCTGGTAGCAAAGCCTGATTTATCCCTTTGAGTATCTGTAAAATCTGGAAACCACCAGCAGTCTCACTACATAAAAATAGATAAGGAGCTGCAGAAATAGCAATGGTGTGTAACATTAATCCCAATTACCACTAAATTTATGTGGATCATCCATGCCACTAAATGTTGATTTTCGCTGGTCACTAAATGTTGATCTGCCAACTTCTTGCCGGCTGTAGCTGGTAGAAAATTCTGATCTACCTCTCTGAATATCTGGAAACCACCAGTAGTCTCACTACATACAAATATATAACCAGCTGCAGAAATAGAAATGGTGTGTAAAATTAAGACCAAGTACCATTAAATTCATGTGGATCACCCATGTCCCTAGATGTTGATATTCCCAAGTCTGTTCTTCTGTAACCAACAGTGCAATCTGGTATACCCCTCTGAAAATCGGTAAATGCTGGAAACAAACAGTGGTCTTACTGCACTAAAATATAAAGATGGCATAAAATAAAACAAACTGACCATTGAATTAAGCTGAGTTACCATGAAAGTTAAGTGGATCACCCACGTCACTACATGTTGATTTTCCAACCTGTGGCCAGTTAGAGCCTGCAGTGCCTTTTGTTTTACTCTTTTGATGATCTGCTAATTGCGGAGACAGATGAATGATTGAAAATGAACTATGGGGCAAGCAGGAAGGTATATCTAATGTGTGTGTAACCTTGTGATCACATACCATTGAAAAGTGGACTAACAAACTTTGGAGATTTACTTTTGTCACTCTTCTTTTCACTTGTATTCTCTCCATTATTCAGTCCTGTGTGATTTAAAGCCTCCTCAGAAGTGTGTTTAGGCTCTACATCTGCATATAAATTAGCGAACAAATAAGAAATACTTGCATGTTACCGAACAAAAATGGAATGTTTTCTAGAACCCGCCTATTTGATAATGCAGAATCAGAAGAGGAAGATTGGATACAAAATGACAGTCTTTAGGTATGAAGAAAACTAACCTTTCTTTTGATTTCTGAGCGCAGCAACTTCGATAATATAATTAGGGAACTGACATCTTGTCCCGCTTTCGATAGATTCACCTGACTTGAGATATCTTCTGCCAAGCGTTACACCATCTTCATCCATTAAAACAATCTGAAAATATAATTAATACAGCTGTAACATATTCTACAATCATCACAGCATTTCGTCAGATGTAACCTAACAACACCCTCTGGTAAATCTATTGTAAAACACCAACCTCAAATAGCATGGTCAATAAGAATTGAGCACTAGTTGCTTACCTCCTTTGCATGTGGACCAGCTTGGATGACCTTTATAACACCATCATGATACTTCTTTGCCTTTTGAGTTAGCTGGGCTGTGTATAAGACGCACCATTCTACAGAGGATACACATTTCATATAAGCTTCAATATGTAATAAAAATAAGACATTATTTGTACAAAACCCAAGCATCCTTTACAGGAGAGAAAGGGGGGCTACAAATGGACCATTCAAAGTTGAGTCTGTTGAACTCATAAGGCTCCCTTCGCTGCCAGCAGCTTCAACTTCACTCTTTCCTAGCTCCGGCTTGTTAGAACTAGAAGTGACTTTTGATTTACTCTCGTCAAGATCTACAAATTGCAGAGACAAATAACTAAATGAGATTCTCACTATGATATGTTGGAAGCATGTAAAAAATAACTAACTGATGTGTAACTTTAAGTCCACGTACAATGGAACTTTTGTGGACTGATGAATTTCAGGGAACTTGTTGCGCCAATTCCCACTTTGTTACTTGCATTTCCCACTCTCGTTGGTCTTGTTTGCACCGTGTGTTCCTCTGAAGAGTTACTTTCTCCACCTTCATATTGATCAATGCAGAAACACATCCTCTCAGTGACAGCAAGGAAAATGTTCTCTATGAATTATTCTACAATTCACAAAACAAATCAGAAAGTCTCAGAAGGCACAGGCACATATTCAACACATAAGTCTATACTATAAAATGTACAAAACCAACCTTTGTTTAGGTTTTTGGCCTCGCCGATCTGAATCAGGTAGTTAGGGAAAGTGCATTTGTTCCCGCTTTCCACACACTCTCCTGACTTGAGGTACCTGCTGCCCAGTGTTTCACCCTCTTCATCCAGCAAAATGATCTGAAACATTTTAATTCACACAACGCTTCACAACATTTTATTTCCAGTCTAGTGCTATATCACCCCGAAATAAACTAACTGACCGCATGTCAATCAACCTACGAATCTATGATTACTCATTATCGTCCCCAATCTTCAAGACACGAATAGAAAACACTTGCAGACGAGCGTTGCATCCTTACCTGCTTCAAATGCGAACCCATTGCCTTGAGCTTCACGAAGCCGTCGTGATACTTCTTAGCCTTCTGAGTCATCTGGGTGGTGTACATCGCGTACCACTCTACAATCAAACAAAATCGCATCCTACTCAACCCTCAGCACAAAGCCAACTTGTTCAGCACCCACGGGCCATACGTAGAACAGGTGGCGCGCAAACCTTGGCTCGTGGAATCCGCTGACTTCGCACAGCCAGAACCCGCTGCTTCAGCCTTGCCGCCGCCGCCGCTCTTCGGTGGGTTCACGAACGCGCGGGGAGCGGAGGTGTTCGGCGCGCCCTGACGCGACCTGGCGCCGCCGCGGTAGGCGGTTCTGGAGGCGGCGGGCTCGGAGGACCTTCCGGAGTGGCCGCGCTGGGCCTCGCCGACGTCAACGAGGTGGCACGGGAACTCGATGGACGCGCCGACGGAGAGGGACTCGCTGGCGCGGAGGAACTTGGCGTCGATGGTGACGCCGGCGTCGTCGAGGAGGACGAGGCGGCGGGAGTCGGGCTGGAGGTGGATGACCCCGTCGTGGTAGGCCTTGCGCTTCTTCTTCAGCTGCGTGGTGTACGTCGCCGCCCACCGCCGCGGCTCCGGCTCCATGGGGACGGCAGGTCGCGTCGCGGCCGCAGTCGAGTGGGGAATTGGAGAAATTCGACGGAATTCAAAATTCGAAATGGAGAAGAAGAGAAGAGGGGAGTAAAAGCGAGGGAAGCAGCGGGCCTGAAATGGTAAGCCCGGCCCAGCTGGAAACGGATTTTGTGCAGCAGATCACACGTCCTGACACCCATTGCTATCTTCAGTCATGTGCACAGCACAGAGGCCCTAAAATATGCAGGATAGTTGCAGGAATGTCGAATGAAATGTTTCTCTGAGAGAAAAGGGAAACAGACAAAGTGCACGGGAACTTTGAGCCAATGTTTCATTTCCTCCCAAAATTCTTGGGAACTTTCCTACTCTAAGAATATTTTTATGGTACAGTCCTACAAACTCAGAACATCACAGGAAAAAAAGGTTTTTGTGATACAGCTCCTCATTTTCCACATGAAAAAATATATTTCGATCTAACCAGGCCCAAACGAACACATGAATTTTGCAACAGTTCAGGAGGGAATCATCAGTGCTGCAAAACTCCCCAGAAGTTACTGCCATCCAGACATGTCCAACAACACCAGTAGAATCTGGAGAATGGATCGAACACTACACAGAGTAATATACAGCTGCGCTAAAGGAACGCACAGAAGCCTGGTTTACACTTCCACTTGAAAACTTCTCCGAAGAAAGACCAGCTTGGGGATGTTAGAGGAAACCTCATTGATTCTGTAGAATTTGACAAGGGCGTGGAGGTGACGGGGCAGATGCAGATGATGCCACTGAAGTTACAGCCTCATTGGTTTTGTAACTCCCTATATCTTGGTCTGTTGGTAAGAAGCCATATGAATCACATATTGGCAGCAACATCTTCAGTTGAGAGCTACATGCTACCAGTGGGCTGTAGCAGTGCAGAACTCTAGACCACATGGGCAAGCACCGCCTTACAGATTGGATTGCCTTGTTTTGAAATGTGGCTATATGAGGGAAGAACACTGTCCTAGAGTTTCATCACTTAAAAGTGCCACACCTCAGATATATTCGTTGGAATCATTGTCGGCATCATCCTCATCGTCACTGATGTAAGTTTGCAGGTAAGCCTCATCTCCTTCATCCTGCAATAGCAGAAGCTATCTATCAACCTCTAGGTTTTTAAAAGCAATTGCCCTGAGCAAGACATTGAGGCGAATCACATGGACACTTGCACATTGTACTAGCAAAGAGTGTTTGCGAGGATCACTCTAGCTTACGGGGACGATTATCTAGTCGAGTATTTTGATATGCCAGCTAGGTGTCATGTATGCTTTACCTGTATATTATCATCATCTGAAGAAAAATCGTCGTCAACCGTTTGGAGTAAATCTGCATCCTGTTTTTCCCCAGCAGCCCTCATCTGTACCTGACAAATGTGTAGTGCGGAAGCAGGGAGAGTTAACATGGCAGTTCAAGAAAATTCAGATCCAACGAAATCAGATATAAATTGTCTTACAAGTTGCGACTTCAATTTCCACATCTTGTGTCTCAGAACTGAAATATGATGATTTAATGCCTGAAAATGTCCAGCCATCCGATATATACAAGGTAAGTACAAGTTATACAAATAGAGGGAGATCAGAGTTTACGGTTGAGTTACCTCTCGCCTTTGGAGCTCAATAGACCGTGCCATTGCTCGTCTCCTTGTCAATAGGTTCCGTGGCTTTAAAACTTCAGGCCTTTTATAGTTCTTACCACGGTAGAAAATGATCGAATATCCTTTTGTTGTCTTGTCGAGTGCAATGAGCACGCCTCCACTCTCAGCTTCTAGAGAGATAGCAATATGTTTCACTTGTTCAAAGGTCTTCCCCTTGACAACAATTTTGACCAATTCTCGATGCTTCCAATGAAAGTGCATGTTTTGCACAGTTCCATCAAAAACTTCACGTCTGCCTACAATATTTTAACACAATGAGGTAAATCACGAGATGTTCACCTTATGCATTTCACATTGCAACTGTTACGTGAAAAGTGAGTTGTACCAAGCATCAAAAAGGCCTTCATTTTCAGGCCAATCCTGCGAAATAAGAAACGCTCCTCGTCTGTAACAGTTTCCAGATCAGTTGGAAGCTCTGCTGGAGAGAGATATTCCTGAACTTTGGCCAAAGCCATCTCTGCTTTTGCAACTTTTGTTTTTGCCTGGAAGTACATAAGAGTTGTTATTTAACTTATTATTATAGTATCATAATTAGAGACTGCAATCGTATATTTTCTAAACAGGGAGAGAAAAGGTGTAACATTCTCTTCAAAATGAATAATAAAAAAAAGGAAAATATTGACTTTGTCATTGCATGTATATTTTGAATAACATACCAAAATCAGTTTCCTCTTCATGTTCTTCAAAAGAGAGTAATGTTTTGCCAAAACCAAGCGATTATTCTCCTTTTTCCTCAGCTCGTCATTAAGCGAATCTCCCCATCGAGATGTGGCTTCTCTGGTTTCTGCAAGAGTACCAGCAACTAGAGGATTCTTTAATGCACTGGTGATGGGAGTAATTGAGGCTGATGCTTTAAGCCGGGCCAGCTCTTCCTGATCCTGCTGACTGATTGCATGTTGTTGCTGTTCCACCAAGACCTGCCTTACTTTAGGTGTTACGAAGTCATTTCCCCTGTAGAAAATAATATACTCCTTGTTTCTCGAGACAAGTACTCCTCCTGTCAATTTCTGCAAGTGTTTTGTGACAGACTCAAGACACATTCTCATGAAAAAAAATGCATATGCTGCAACATGAGCAAGGAGACAATGATCATGTTTCAGAGTCCAAAACATACTTCGGAAGAAAGTCAGATTTATGGCTTATCGAACCAATACTAATGGGCAACGGGTAACATATTGCATTTTCATAAGAAAATAAGCAAAAGCAGAAAATCTGCATATATAAGCAATCTCATGTGATTTAAAGCATTCAGATAATGTGGCAGGTCTTTAAATATGTGTGCTTTACCTTGATTTCTTCTGCCATTCTATCGTTAGATGTGTTTGGCACTCCCCTCTTGATGGCAATCTTAACAATAGAACTTTTTTCCCATACTTTAACAATAGCAGCAGCTAAGCCTTGGTGCTCCCTGTTTCTCCCTGTCCACAAACATGTAAATAAAAAGTGTGAACAAATAATTGAAGATTGAGTACAACTAGGTACAACAAGCAAGCAACTCCACTCCAGTACCTAGAGCAAAATGTGGAGTAGTTTGTCTTGCAAGTCTACGCAGAGCTGTCATTTCCTTATCTTTCAAACTAATTTTAGTCCTGTAAGGAAGTTGTCTAAATGGTGGCTTGTACCCAGGAACTAAACCGGGAAGCAAGTCAGCATCCACAGGGATGGGGTTTCGACCAGACCAATCCCTGTACCGTGGTCCCAACTGATCCAAGAAGCTATCAATATCAAACGTTTCCTTAGTTTCTTGAGAGGAAATCGCAATAGATGTGGATCGATTCACACCGTCTGCACTTGACTTTTGCAAATGATGCACAACAGAGCTGGGTACATCAGTATCGGCATCACCAGCTTTTTCAGATGAATCAACTTCCGCTGTTTTGGCATATGATTGCACACATCGAAGGTTGTAGTTCATTCCTCGGTATAAGACAATCGACCTCCCTGACCTCCATATCACAGTTCCTCCAGTCCTGTCCTGATTGACAACAGCAAGGCCAGCAAATACATATCAGATTCACTGAACTGAAAAAACCGTAGAAGAATAACACATTTCGCTCAATCCGTGGCTGCAGTGATAAGGTAAGTCAAAGGGGGTAAAAAAGGCCATAGCAATAGGTACCTCTAACAACTCATGAGTTCTCTTCATGTTCAGGCTCGGAGGGCCTTCGAACCTCAACTTGACCACCTCAACCACCCTCCATTTACTCTGGATGGTCTCCACAATGTGCTGAGTAACCCCTCCTGGACCAACCCTCATCCTCTCCTTCATCCTCAATGCCGCATCTCTAAGCCTCCGCAGCTCGGGTTCTGGGATAGTCCTCTCTGCCAACTCGGCATTGCTATGATACCTTCGCCTGTCACCATCAAACGCAGCCCCCTCCTCACTCTCCCATGGAAGGAGCACAGGACCTAGCTTCTGGACAAAATCTTCGGCATCGGAACACCCAATTGTGGCACTTGAGCCACTTTCCTCCATCGAATTCCTCAATGTGTTGACGATTGAGCTTACACTGCTTCGTCTGGTACTCCTATCGAATCCAGCACCTGTAGAAGCTTGGTTCGGTACAGAGTCCAGCTGCAGAGAAGAATTTGCTGTCGGCGCGGCAGAATCCTCATACAATTCCCCTTCTAAGTTCACAATCGTTGGCTCTTCTTCCAGTACCTTATCATTGTCCACCCATTCATCATCTTCATCTTCATCCTCATCCACCGAACCTAGCTCATCATCGAACACACCATTCCTGTCAGCCTCTTCCTCTTCTCCACTCACTGGAACTGAAACCAGCCGGTCGACTAGCTCATCATCGAACACGCCATTCCTGTCAACCTCTTCCTCCTCTCTACTCACTGGACCTGAAACCAGCCCGTCGTCGACCGCGGCGTGTCCTTGCCCGTGCATCCACGGCGCGGAGACCGGCCGGCTCCCGAGCAGATAACTCGGCTGGGAACGCGGCTCCTCGTCCCGGTCCTGGGCCGCTTCGACCAAGGCCACACTGCCCTTGCCCTTGCCCGCTCCTCCGCCGCCTCGTGCACCGACAGGTCCAACACTAACATCAACACCGCCGTCCCTATGCTTCCTTCGCCTGTCACCAACAGGTCCTGGGCCATCATCCGAGGAGTCGTGGTCGAAGTACTCAACGATGGACCGAAGCGTGGCGCTACTGGGCTCTTGGTCCTGCACGCCCTCGTTCTCTCGTTGAGCCGGCTGCGGCTGCCGCTGCTGCCAGGGGAAGGAGGCGCGCTGGGAGGGCGCCCTCGTGGACCAGCGGCGGAGGGCCTGCTCCTCGAAGCTCGGCTTCAGGTTCCTCCCCTTCTTACTCTTCTTCCTTGTCTCCGCGCCAGCGTCCGGCGCCGGCGCCTTGTACGGCGAGGAGGTGGACGCGGATGACGCCGCGGCGGGAGGGAGACGGGAGGAGACGCTGCGGCTGATACAGATTCCGCGCCGAGGCCGCGCTGCCCGGAGAGTGGAGTGGAAGGGGGGCTTGGGGGAGAGGGCGGGGCCTGGGAGGAGCAGCGCCATTGGTGGGGAGGAGCAGAGCTTGGGGTGTGCCGGTGTGGGAGGGGATGAAACGACGAGGAGATATCTGAGGTTTATCACGTTGTGGGCCTTGGGCCCATATCTTCTTTCTGGGCCTGGGCTGATTATGGGTTTGATCAGCGATCGTTACCTCTTCTCCTCGAACTCGAAGTCCCTCCGCACCAACCCATAAAAGCCCCTGCTCAGCCCAAACACCCTCCACCGATAACAATGGCTGGATACCGGAGAGTACTCGCCGACTCCCTGAACCCACCGGCGATAACGGAGCTGGACGCCTCTGCCCGCGGCCATCTTCCCCCATCGACCCTCCTCGACGCAAGGGTGTACTTCGCCGACGTCAAGAACCCCACCACGGCCACGGCCGTCACAGCCAAAGGCCACGCCATCCAGGTCTCGATCCGCTTCGCCGCCCCGCCGTCGCTCTCCTACGCGTGCATCCACTGCCCCGGCTACCCGGAGGCCGACTTCGCCGACGAGCCGCGCGTCGTCCGCTCCGAAAAGCAGTTCCTCCTCCTGCAACTGCGGCTCTGGGCCATCCGGGACGAGGAGATGGTCGACGAGTACTACGTGTATCAGGTCGTTCATGGGAAGAAACCCAAGCTCGTCCGGATTCCGGATATTCCAAGTGATTTTCATGTCACGATCGATGATTTCGGCGTATACTGCTGCGACGACGACGGGGAGTACATCCTGGCCGGGCTGACGTACACTTACGTGGGATATGAACTCTTCTCCTACTCGTCTGCGTTGAGAGCTTGGAGTTCGAGATTAGCTCACTTGTGGAGGCTACTGTCCGAGGAGGGTACGCCTGCCGCGACGCACAAGGTGATCCTGCTTGGAGGGAGCATGCTAGGTTGGGTCGATCTCTGGCGTGGTATTCTGGTGTGCGACGTGCTCTCCCAGGATCCGCAGCTCGAGCTGGGGTTCATCCCGCTGCCATTGACGAGGAGCACGTACCACCATCTGTGCCCGTGGATCAGCCGGGACGTCACCTGCACCAATGGATCGGTGAACTTGATCGAGATCGAGCATCTTTCGGTGCCGGCCGTGGTCGACGAAACCGGGGTGGCTGTGTGTGATGAACCCTGCTTTGAGAGCCCGCTTGACGATCTGGAGAGGGGGCCGCAGTGGTTTGTGGACTGGAGGGTCACCGTGTGGAGTTGTGTGCTTTCTCACGACTGGTGGCGTTCGTTGTGGAATGGTGTGCTCTCTGACAGTTGGTTCCGAAAGGCTTTTGAGGTCCATGGTGCTGACATATTGGTTGGGGTCCAGCAGGGGGACGGCGCGGTTGGGGTGTCGACGATGAGGGACGTGTTGCCGTCTTTCCCCACCTTGAGCATCCATGGCGACCATGTTGTCCACATGGGTTCGTGCATCAGGTTGGACACCGACAAGACGCAGATGATCTCTGTTGACATGAGTAGAAATACACTCAAGGCGTTGGCACCGTGTCCTCCTGTTGGAGCGGATTGCAAGTGCCCCTATTTCACCTGTGAGTTGTCAAATTATCTGAGGCATTACTGAGCAGGTTGCATTAGGGCATTGTTCAAAATCTGGTAGGAATAAAGCTGTGGTGCATGTTTACTACTAGGCTCCTTTGAAACATGGAGGGAATGTACAGGGCTAGGAAAAATTCTCCTGATGCTACTGTTCACTCCCTTTGATTCATAGGAATCATGTCTAGAGGAAATTTTCCTACAGATCCCACTTTCAAGACAAAATGTAGAGGAAAACAAAAATTCCCTAAGACCTCATTCTTTGAATCGTATGCACAAGGAACGAGAAAAGTTTTACAAATGCCATCCTTTCATGTTCCTATTCCTTTAATATTCCAATCCTATGAATCAAAAGCATATATTTTTAGTCCAAATTCAACACATGGTAAGTTTTTTTTAATCCCAATAAGATCCAAATCTAAAGTTTCACCACAAGTATAAAGAAGTCTAAGTACTATAAACATAATAAATAATAAAGGGGAGTCTTCGTGCACAAGCCACTAAGGACCAATGCCCCAGAGCTGAAGTCGTCACCACTTAACCCTTGAATAGATCTAAATTCGTAACACCAAACCTGCAACACACGTTGACAAATCAAGATCCACCACTCAAAGGGAACATCGACTAGACGATTCCCCGCCCTCCTCAACGCAATTACTAAGATTATTAACGATGAGGACATGAGAAACTTTATTCTTGTTTCAACAACGCCTCCATAGCCACCATAATGTCCCAGCTGGTTGACCAAATCTAGGAACCTAAATACAGCGCCGAGCGCAGGTCCGAGGTCCCACCCCCTCCCATCACTGGAGCGACAAGCAGAGGAGACAAGGACCCGTTGATTGTAGGATGGAGATAGAAGAGATGGGCAATGGCTAGGGTTTCTTTTCTCAGCCCCACATGTACCAAAGAACCACAAAAAAGTCTGCCATACCAAAATAAGTTTGACCAATCAAATAGACAAAGATGAACATCAAGAATACCAGATCAATATCAATATATTAACCACAAAATATATTTTCATACTATATCTATTAAATATTGGGGAGCAACTAGTTATCGTTCGATTAGTTGGAACCCACTTGAACTCATAATCAGCACAAATCATGATGCAAATCGAACGGTCAAAAATAGTTTTGCTCTGTTGCAACTCACTTGCAAAGTTGCAACCCGCTAGCAACTCACGTGATCATCCAAAGTTGATGCCGTGGAGGCGATGGGCTCTAATAAGCTAATTCTCGGTCGACCGAGAACTAGCAAAACCGTAAATATTGTAGATGTTTATATTTTTATCTGTAAGATCGATCAAAGTTACACAATGTTAACTTTGGACTAAACATATATGCCTTGTTTTGAGAAATGGAGGTATTATGGTCTCTATAATGGCAATGATTATTTTCAAGTTGTAACTATTGCCTGAAGGTTGCACACTTGCACCCGAGGTCAAAAACCGCTCGTGTACAAAAAAATCATGATGAATATGTTTTTTCTTAAAAATCCTTTAATTTGTGTATGGGTAATCCTGCAATATTTCTCCATCATCTCCTATAGTCAACGCTTGCATGCATGGTGTTCAACTAAATGCTTAGCTAATCATGATGATTGTATCATTGGCAGCGGGCTGCCAGAACTCGGTCAGCCCGGATGGCGAGGGCCGATCTTGTAGCTTCACACACTGAATAATTTACCACAAGGTGCTACGGCCGTCCAGAAGAAAGTTGACAGTTCGTTTGTGCGAGATGCGCGTGTACAATAACCAAGGGCGGGTTTGGTTACCCGCAAGATCTTCTGGGGGTTAAATTTGGGTTGCTTGGTTACCTTGGTTATATGGTGAAAGTGGCCCACAAGACTCGTAAAATTCATGCAGCCTGACCCCGGAGGAACGGGTGAATCGACTGTATCCATGTAGGACACCCTCACCGCGTGCATAGAGGGAGAACGCGGCGTCTAGCTCTTGCAAGAGAGGAGATGGCACGAGCTCGTACGTGTCCATGAAAATGCGGTATACCAAAATTGGTCACCACCCGCCGAATGTCTTCCACCCCTCGGCTCACCGCTAAAACCCGCGCTACCATTTCCCCTTTCGAGCTCTTCGTCACCGACGAGCAGCTAAGCGACATCTTCTTCGGTCGGAGGTGGTCGAGGTGGCGGCAAGCTTTCTTCCTCCTCTTCTTCGAGTTCTTACTCCCTCCTCCACTTTTTCGATGGGTGTAAGTAACATCAAACACTAGATTTTGTAGCTTAGTATTTCAAACATGTGCTAGATCTGAAGGTTGTATGATAATGATGGCGTGGATAACACGTTCGCTGGGAGACCCCAAGAGGAAGGTATGATGCAGCAAAGCGGCAGTTTTCCCTTGATTACAAAACCAAGGTTATCGAATCCAGTAGGACTTGGAGAAGGCTTAGCGATGTGTCAATCTACTCTGGCGCTTGTAGATCAACGCGGACCTGCACACAATCACAAACAAGTACTTTCCTCAGTGAAAACAGAGAGGTTGTCAATCTCTCCGGCTTGCCGAACACAAAGAATTAAATGTGCAAGTATAAAATATGAATAGAGTGAAATATGACCAGCAAGTAGATGATGATGAAAAACTATTAAAATGGTTGTAAGCAACGTAGAAAAATAGGACCGGGGTCCACAGTTCACTAGAGGTGTCTCTCCAAAAGGTATACATGATGGGTAAACAAATTACAGCATGGCAATTAACAGAATTATGGGCGCATAACAATGCTATCATAAAACAATATAGTTCACTGTTTCATCTAATATGGGCATTACGTCAAAATACATAGACCATTATCCAACTGTATCTATGACTAATAATCCACCCCGGGATCGCTATCCAGCATGTCACCCAAAAGTATTAAGTTGCAAGCAACAGATCATTGCAATAAGCAAAGTGCATAATATAAGCAATGTAAATAACACGAGGAAATCACACCGCTGTTTTCTCCCTAGTGGCAACAATACATCTCTAGCCTTAACCGTTCCTGCCATCGAACTCAGACAAAGAGAGGCATGAACCCACTATCTAGCATAAATACTCCCTCATACAACACTAATAATTACTTGGCCAAAGCATCCACTAGCATCGGAGAGCATGCAAGATCATAGATAAAACATAACACAAAGATGAACAAAAGTAATGACTTCCACAATTCATCGGATCCATGCAAACACAATCATGTAGCAGTTACAAATAATATGATCTTGATCATGATAGGCAGCTCACAAGATCTAAACAATGGAGTACAAGGAGGAGAGACAACCATCTAGCTACTGCTATGGACCCGTAGTCCCGTGGTGGACTACTCACGCATCACTCCAAAAGCAGGCATGGTGGTGTAGATGCCTCCGGTGTCGATTCCCCTCTCCGGCAGGGTGCCGGGAAGAGCTGCAGAACCCTCCCGAACTAGGGCTTGAGATGGCAGCGGTCTCGGACGTCTTCTGGAAAATATGATCGGGTCTCCTCTATTTTTTAGGTCAGGGGTGAATTTATAGGCGAAGAGGCGACGCGAGGCGGTGGACGAGGGCTCCAGGTGGGACCCCCGCGCGGCCAGGGGGGGCGGCTAGGTTCCACCTGGAGGCTATGGGCCTCCCCTCCGGGCGTCCTTTGGGTTCCGTCTTCGTTTCATATTGGAAATAATTCCCGTAAATTATCAGCGCAATCCGAGAAACTTCCCAGAACAATTTTTCGGAAACAAAAAGATAGCAGAAAACAGTAACTAGCACTGGGCATCTTGTTAATAGGTTAGTTTCATAAATCATGCCAAAATGATATAAAAACATTATAAAAACATTATAAAAACATGTGGAACTGATATATAATTAAGCATGGAACATAAAAAATTATATTTATGTCGGAGACGTATCAGCATCCCCAAGCTTTAACTCCTGCTCGTCCTCGAGTAGGTAACTGATAACAAAATAATTTTTGAAGTGACATGCTACCAATCACAATCTTGATCATATAATCATGTAAATCATATGAACTAAATGCATTGATCCAAAACAAAGGTTCACTGAATGAAACAAACAATGATTAACCAGATGTAATATCTAAGCAAGAATTAATTAGAAAAGAGCACTTTGGAGATTTAAAAGCATAACACTTGACAATGATTGATATCTCACAAAGCAATATTAATTCAACAAAGGAGTTTGGTCAACACAAAGGAAGATTTAAGTTTTCAGCAAAGAGCTTCAACTTGCAACTTGTTTATCTGAAGATAAAGTCAATCCAAAGTTTTCACAGTTAGACAGAAAGATAACATGAACTAAAATATGAACCAAAGTTGATACCAAGTGATTGCTTGAGGGGGTTAAGAAGGAAGATGAAGACTAACTCAACATAAAAGTAATAGAAAGACCCTTCGCAGAGGGAAGCAGGGATTAATCATGTGGTAGAGCTTTTATTTTTATTTTTTTGATAGAAGTAAAATAGTTTTGAGACATGCATGCTTTCATCAACGACTTCACAGTAAAGAAACTAGCTAGTCCCCTATTTCAAGTAAGGCTTTTAGACTTGTGAGAGCGGCTGGTTTTAGAGGAACGAGTACGTTCCTCTTTCTCCTTGGTTTCACCACTAACCAATGTTGAGATGATTTCCCATAGTTTCATTGTACAGAGCAGAATGGTGAGTTATATTTATATTTTGCTTAAGCCGCTCTCGGGTAAATTCAAGTGAGGACGTGAACCATCAACACCGGGTGAAAGGGGGGAAATGACCTTGCTTGTCACAGGTTATATCTAGCTTCCTACTGCTTCCTCATGAGCTTAAAAACAGGGGCACAAAAAGGAGAATTTTGAGCATTTTAAAGATAGCACATGAAAATTTTACTTGGAGTGGCAGGGAAATACCACATGTAGGTAGGTATGGTGGACACAAATGGTAAAGATATTTGGCTCAGGGAGTTGGATGCACGAGAAGTATTCCCTCTCAGTACGGAATTTTTGGGCTTAGCAGGATATCAAGCAAACACATAACATCAACTTGGTTCAATGAATGACTACAGATATACATCATGCATAACCACTGGACTTCACACCGTCTACCTTGTTAGCCAAACCAACTCTTTGCAAAAAAAATATCTAGACTTTGAGAGCTACCAAGCAGGACAAACACCACAATTTAAAGCCTTACGGTAGTTCTTTACTAATCTATTCTTACTAGATGATCCACAAGTTTAAGCATTGATCTACTTCATATCTCTAAACAATTGACAAGTATCAAAAATTGAAGACAACGGTCTACAAGATTAAGCAGCACTGTTTACACTTCCTACATGATAATTTCCACTTAACCAAATACCAATCAACTTATTTGAAACAAAACAAAAAGGGTGAAGCAACAAGAGTAAAACTTCCTAAGTACAAAAGCTAACAGCTCTGAACAAGAGATGCTTGAAAACAAGAGTTAAAAGCATAAATAACAAAGGCTAAACACTCAACACATATAAGTGAAGAACATGAGTGTATAATGAAAAAGCGGAGCGTGTCTCTCTCCCAAACAAGCATGCATGGATCCAAATTATTGAAAAGACCAGAGAACAAAACACAAACAAACTGAAAGTAAAAACAAACTAACGCTCCAAGAATAGCACATAATGTGTAAAGGAATAAAAATATAGTACCATGAAAGAAACCGATGATTGTTGATGAAGAAGGGGATGCCTTGGGCATCCCCAAGCTTAGACGCTTGTAACTTCTTGAATATTTCAGAGGAGGGTCCATGGGGAGCCTCCCCAAGCTTAGGCTGTTATTCCTTCTTGATCTTCCTTCATCACCTCGCACTTGGATACTTGAAAACTTCCTTTACGCAAAACTTATAGCAACTTCATTAGAGGGGTTAGTCCATAAAAACAATATCTTCCTTTGGTTCCAAAGCACATATCATGAACTTATTATTTTAAAATATTAGCTACTGTCACAAAGGTCTAAGTAAAACTCTAGCTTTGAAAAAGCTTCACTTTGCCCGTGAAAGAAACAATGCAAAACTAAGGACAGAATCTGTCAAAAACAGAACAGACTGTAAAGATGAATTTTTTCGGGGCACTTCTGGACCTCAAATCAGAAAACTTAAAAATAGAGAAAGGTATACAAAACTCCGATACTTGCTGTCAAAAAATTTCAGCCACAGATGACGTTCTGTGATTCTTTCGATTTTCTAGCAGTGAAGAACAGAAATCTGTTTCTGGACAGCTAACACACCAATTAGTCTTCCTCTCTTTAGAGACTATTCTTGGCACCAAAAACCAAAACAAAAAGATACAAGGGAGTTGTTACAGAAGTAACATCACCCAAACTCAAAGAAACCAAAAATAAACAGAAGGTAAAAATAAAATGGGTTGCCTCCCATAAGCGCTTTTCTTTAACGCCTTTTAGCTAGGCAAGAAGGGCAAATTCAAGTTTTATCAATTTTGATGATCCCCAGTTGTCTTCCCTTGATATTCTTACCATGACCTTTTGGAAATATGTGGTGTCCTCCTGTGGAACAGAATGTCACAACTCCTTCATGCATATTAATGATGGCTCCAGCAGATTTCAAAAATGATCTTCCAAGTGTAATTTGTCCTTCCCCTATGCATTCAACATAATAATCAATAGTGAATAAATTACCACAAAATTTTGTTTGGACATCCTCTATTTTTCCCAAAGGAATTTTACTGGAGTTATCAGCAAGTTTTAGATAACTAGCACTTTCAGAAAGTCCCCACAAACCTAAAGATTTATAAATAGTTTTAGGCATAATAGAGAATTCGGTCATATCACATATTGCATTAAAACGTTTTCCATTTATTTCGATTTTAACAAAAGGGTACCAATTTTTCATAGTATTTTCGGGTTCCAAAATAATTTCAGGTGCCCTATAGAAATCACTCTCATGAAGCTCTTGAACCATGCTTCCAATATCTTTCATGCTAGATATGTTTTCGTCAAGAATGTCTAATTTATTAGCAATATTCTCCAAAGTTGATTCAATCTTATTATCTGAGGAAGAGGTTGCTATTAGACTTTTGATAGCATTAAAAGCTTGATCTCCATTATGGCGGAGAAAATCTCCTCCCACAATAGTATCTAAAGCATATCTATAACAAAGTATGAGACCAAAATCTCCTCCCACAATAGTATCTAAAGCATATCCCTCCTCTTCTTCGAGTTCTTACTCCCTCCTCCACTTTTTCGATGGGTGTAAGTAACATCAAACACTAGATTTTGTAGCTTAGTTTTTCAAACATGTGCTAGATCTGAAGGTTGTATGATAATGATGGCGTGGATCACACGTTCGCTGGGAGACCCCAAGAGGAAGGTATGATGCAGCAAAGCGGTAGTTTTCCCTTGATTACAAAACCAAGGTTATCGAATCCAGTAGGACTTGGAGAAGGCTTAGCGATGTGTCAATCTACTCTGGCGCTTGTAGATCAACGCGGACCTGCACACAATCACAAACAAGTACTTTCCTTAGTGAAAACAGAGAGGTTGTCAATCTCTCCGGCTTGCCGAACACAAAGAATTAAATGTGCAAGTATAAAATATGAAGAGAGTGAAATATGACCAACAAGTAGATGATGATGAAAAGCTATTAAAACGGTTGTAAGCAACGTAGAAAAATAGGACCGGGGTCCACAGTTCACTAGAGGTGTCTCTTCAAAAGGTATACATGATGGGTAAACAAATTACAGCATGGCAATTAACAGAATTATGGGCGCATAGCAATGCTATCATAAAACAATATAGTTCACTGTTTCATCTAATATGGGCATTACGTCAAAATACATAGACCGTTATCCAACTGCATCTATGACTAATAATCCACCCCGGGATCGCTATCCAGCATGTCACCCAAAAGTATTAAGTTGCAAGCAACAGATCATTGCAATAAGCAAAGTGCATAATGTAAGCAATGTAAATAACACGAGGAAATCACACCGCTGTTTTCTCCCTAGTGGCAACAACACATATCTAGCCTTAACCGTTCCTGCCATCGAACTCAGACAAAGAGAGGCATGAACCCACTATCTAGCATAAATACTCCCTCATACAACATTAATAATTACTTGGACAAAGCATCCACTGGCATCGGAGAGCATGCAAGATCATAGATAAAACATAACACAAAGATGAACAAAAGTAATGACTTCCACAATTCATCGGATCCATGCAAACACAATCATGTAGCAGTTACAAATAATATGATCTTGATCATGATAGACAGCTCACAAGATCTAAACAATGGAGTACATGGAGGAGAGACAACCATCTAGCAACTGCTATGGACCCGTAGTCCCGTGGTGGACTACTCACGCATCACTCCAGAGGCAGGCATGGTGGTGTATATGCCTCCGATGTCGATTCCCCTCTCCGGCAGGGTGCCGGGAAGAGCTGCAGAACCCTCCCGAACTAGGGCTTGAGATGGCAGCGGCCTCGGACGTCTTCTGGAAAATATGATCGGGTCTCCTCTATTTTTTAGGTCAGGGGTGAATTTATAGGCGAAGAGGCGACGCGAGGCGGTGGACGAGGGCTCCAGGTGGGACCCCCGCGCGGTCGGGGGGGGGGGGCGGCCAGGTGCCACCTGGAGGCTGTGGGCCTCCCCTCCGGACGTCCTTCGGGTTCCGTCTTCGTTTCATATTGGAAATAATTCTCGTAAATTATCAGCGCAATCCAAGAAACTTCGCAGAACAACTTTTCTGAGACAAAAAGACAGCAGAAATCAGGAACTGGCACTGGGCATCTTGTTAATAGGTTAGTTTCATAAATCATGCCAAAATGATATAAAAACATGTGGCACTGGTATATATATATAATCAAGCATGGAACATAAAAAATTATAGATACGTCGGAGACGTATCAGATAGGTTTTGCAACTATTGCTTCATGATGTTGTGCGAGAATGTGGTAGGCTTTGTAAATATTGCTTTTCTACACTGATATGTTGTGGCAAATCGATGCTTATGTGCTAGTATGACATGTTTTGCATGTATGTTTCATTTTTTTTAAGATTTAGATCACATGCTATCTTAGTCACGCGTAGTACGCTAGATGCATGTTTTGTGGTAGTTTGGGGCTTCAGGAGCTTCATTGTTGTGCTAGATACAAGTTAATATTCTGATCTCGTGTATATCGGTTTGTGCTGGCCTAGTTTGATTTACCAAGATCTTACGGGTATACCCCCTATTGTTCCCTTACATTACGCTCCCTCCCTTTCTAGACAAGAGTTGCTACGGATATTAACATACATACTCACTCCGTTTCTAAATGTAAGATGTTTCAGACTTTTTCTAAATTCATATGGATATACATGTATCTAGATACACTTTAGTGTGTACGTTCACTCATTCTAACTTCCATCTAGTCAACATATGAAGTATCTCAAACATCTTATATTTAGGAACGGAAGGATTACTTAAGACTAAAGACAAAAGTTGTTTTTACTCTGTCTCTTGCACTCCCTCCCTTTCTAAATATAAGTTGTATTATTGTGTGACTAATAGCCAGGCAAGGATTAGGAGGGATACATAGGGATGCATAAGCGTTGAGCGATGTATCACCGCCTTTAATAGTAAAGATTATCTACAAAATGATTTAGGAAAACAACAAATACTGAAATACGTAACAAATATGTAGAAATGATTTTTCAGTATATAAGATAGTCATAATCCAGTGCATTACCAAACAAGAACTCAAACAGCTGTAATATTTGACCTGAACTTGCAAAGGTCCCATATGACACTCCATCAAGTTCATCGGAAAATTTACAGGCAGGAAGAGCTGCAAGTATTTGAAGGATATTAAAGCTTTTGATCCAAAAAAGGTCGTATCAAGACCCACAAAAAAGGATGAACATTTGAATCCGCATCTTCAGTCGCCATCTTGCTACGGCGTTGTGATCCACAATTGAGCAAAATGATGCGGGCATGCAGAAGCATTTCACAGCAATTTATCATGAAGTGTGTCCCAGGCACCGCAAGAGCGGAACGCAGGTCCTACGCAGCTCTGAACAATTGTGGCTATCATCTTTCCTACTAGTTTGATGCAAAGCCTAACTAAAAAAATTCAGTGTGAAGCTCCAACAAGCTACTCATTGCACATTTGTATCCTCCAGATTCATGTGAGGATTTCACCAGGAGAATGTGCAAGACCAAAATGCTTGATTCTGCAAAATTCATCACAAGAAACACCAACAGTCAAACCTCATGTTATACACAGTACAATTTCCGTTCGAGAAAAAGAACAGTAAAACATACCTGGGCACTTCAAATCATCTTTTGAAGACTCACTTCTAGATAAAAAGGGTGAGCTACTCTAGCTCATATGCCCTTCAAAATGCAGTAATGAACAAGAGTTCGAGTAAAACAGAAAATGAACACTACATGTCATCAGCGATGCCAGGTGCCAGAAGGCTAAAGAAATGAGCACTGCGATGATAGGTGACTGCTTTCCACTGAATATGAACATTACATCACCAGTCACCAACTTAGTAAAGCCTGTGACAGCAATCGGACGAACCACACAAGCACACTTTTATCTTTTCCTGCCCATTCTTGTCACGAACTTGACCTACTGTATAATTGTAGTGGTAAGTCAGCTCTTGTAGTGGAGGAATGTTCTCGGCAGCGAAAAGCATAATGTGTGGCATCCTCTTGTCATCATGGTCCCAGAGGACATTTTGTGCATACAGGTTTGGAGAACAGCTATGGTTGATGAACCTTCCAACGTTGCCACACTTTGCAGCATCTATTGTGAAGCCGACATCTTCCTCCATTGTCTCAGGGGTAGAAGATTCGAAACCTGGAACTATTGATGGAAGGCCCTTCCAAAGTTCCTCATCGTCATAGTTATGACCAATATCAAACAGGTACTCATCATTCTCTCTCTTTTCGGCTTCCCTATCTTGCAATAGCTCGCCTCCATACTCACATATGAAACTGCCTGAAGAGATAGAACTGAGAGATCTTACACCCCATCCTGTTTCTCCTGTCTTAAATATTTCCAGAGGAATTTTGACACCATGCTGGCTCACCCTATTGTGGCATGTTGGAGGGCACCTGCATGTAATTTCCAGCATTTGGTTAGCTCACTAATTACAAAATAACTTTGTGATTTCATTTTAACCAAGTTGTAGAATGTAAAATAACATTTTTTTCTGTCAAAACTAACTTGTATTGCACTGACATCTGGAACTGAACCTACGCGTTAGACTGAGTATAAGATTGCATAGAGTTTTGGTAGCACTGAGAAACCTTTCCAACTTCTACAAATTTAATTTGGTTATCTGAAAAACAACTATAAACTGAAATGGTTATTATCATCTAGTTAGGTTATGTTAACTTACAAAAATTAACACCCTACCTGCAAGATGGACCACACTCATATATGAGAGGCTTTGCATGAACAATTGCACCATTGAAATTGAATGGGATCTCCCCTCCATTCTTCACTGCACAAGCACATCTATTAGAGTCTGAGCAACCATTAGTGCAGTCACAACCTTTCGGAGGTTCTTTTGCATACAAAGGTGGATATATGACTTTGGTGGTATACTTAAATGGTGCTGGCTGCATGTCATCAATTGTGTTGATCACACATATGGGAATCCTCTCTTTTCCTTCAGATATATCAGGACAACAAAGACCTGCCCGAATTTTGGACTTCCTTGCATCCCTGACTATGTGTAAAGCTAATTCAGGTTGACCCGCGATCCTTTTCAACTTGTACTTGAAGACCATCGAGCCCTTTTCTCCTTCCTGCCAACAATCCACCACCACATACAACCCATCATAAGTGTATGTTGATACTTGCTTCAATTTAGAATTCCCGGCTTCACCTTTACTTTGACCTTTGAAGCCATGAGTCACCCGGACCGGAGTCTTAGTTTCGATGCAATTCTTCAAGGCAAGATTACCACGCTTAAGCTCTTGATCTTCCGCCTCCTTCTTGCCGCTGGCCTTACCTCCTGAGCCCGTATATATTAACTCGTCTGAACTAGACAATTCGTCAGGATACCCACCGGAAGCGACAATGCTTATTGCAACGGGGACACCATTCACCTTGGTAGTGTCAATACCTCCTTGGTATGGCCGATGTAGTCCAACCATCGACAACTCAACTCGAAAGTGAAACTCGTCGCCGACATCAACACCGGGAACATTACCCACAATAGGCCCCGCCTTAGTATATCCTTCATAGTTCTTTTTGATAGCGTTGATGGCCTCGATGTCTATTCTTCCAACATTACGTTTTTGTTGTTCCTCGGCTTGCATAAGCTTCCGACATATCAATTGGAACAATTTAAGCAACTTCTTGACTTTGCTTCGGTCATCAATGCTTTGGTCACCGGAAGGACCACAAGGAGGGAGGGTGACACACAATTCTTTCTTTCTTTCATCCACAACTAATGCCATAGAGGCATCGGCATCTTCCGAGTAGGAATGGTCTTGGTCCTCGATTGTCTCATTGAGAGTCACTCTAGAAGGGGTTGGTTTGGGGGGCAATTCTTTCCTTGGAGTAGCATCATTTTTCTTGTTATTCTTACGAGGAAGAGACTTGCTCCTAGGAGGAAGAGAACTAGAATCACTAGTAATAGACTTCCTTCCTTTCGCCCATGGGCATTTGTCTGGGGCCATCAATGCTTGTACAATAACAAAGTTCAAATCGTCGTTTTCTTCAATTTGATAGGTCACATCATCATTTCCACCCTTAGACTCCTTAGATTGCATATTCAAAGAGCCCTTGCCTATGACATCGCTCTTCAACTTAGCAACAACACCTTGCTTCATGCCACTATTTGAGTGCACTTTGCCTCTCTGAGTATCCGAAGGCTTGTTTCTTGGCGTCCCATCTCCAGAGGCCTCTATATCATCTGGCAATGTGTCATTCATCATGACACTCTTTGGCCGCTTGCCCTTTGTCTTTGCATCAGCAACAAGACCTCTCCCATGACTCTTAGTAGTACCTTCCCGCAAACTTCCTTCGCCTTTGCGTACATGCTTCCCTTCATGCAATGGCCTCTTCCCATTCATATTTTCAACGAAACCATGTCTAGGTGAAACTTTTGTAACAACATTCGGTGGACAGACACTATCGTCATCGTGCTGGCTGCCTGCAAAATCACTTGGAACAACACCATGGACGACATGAGAATCTTGGATCTTACCATGTGCCTTGTTAGTTCCTTCAACCACTGCTCTGTTGCCTTCAGCCTCCTTATCAGAAGCATCTTGCATTGACATTGGAGAAGAACCATGACCTGAAGCTGGAATCGTGTGCAAGGCATCTGCTACAGAGGCAGGTGAGGCATCCAGTACTAACCCTTCCTCACCTTTGATGCCAGTTCCAGTAACGGCAGACCTCCCACAGCCAGGTGGAAATTTGCGTCTGGCTGAGACGGCTCTCCTCTTGGGAGGCGGATTCACGACAGACATCAACCGCCTCTTCGTTCTGACTGCATCATGCCCATCGTCCTCCCTCTCCAATTCACCACCATCCACTCTGCTTTCGCCACCCACATTGCCAGTCAGATCCTCCTCCCTAGCCAATTGACCACTCCCCAGGCCTCCGTTACTCTCCATCAGCGACGACTCGGCCCCATGCCCCCCAATCTCGGCAAAACCATTGACAGCAGCAACAGCAAAATTGTGCGGTGCAGCAAACGCCAGCGGCATCACCTCGATCGCCATGCTCTCTGCCAGGCCATTAGATGAGCGCACATCACCATAGTCCTGCAATTGTTCCTCTCCACCGTCCTTCATCTCCTCCTCCACCCCCTCTGTCTCCGGCACAGGCAGGGCTTGCGGGAGGCTGCCATTGCACGCCGCAGAAGAAACGGCCGTGGTGACGATGCCCGCTTCTCCACGCTCCTTCTTCTCCTCCACCAACGCCTCAGCCTCTGGCTGGGACGGAGCGGGCTGGGTATCGCCGTTGCACGCCGCGGAAGAAAAGGCCGCGGTGGCCATGTCCACTCCTCCACCATCCTCCTTCTCCTCCACCATCCCCTCCGTCTCTACCTGAGGCGGAGCGGGCGGGAGATCGCCGTTGCACGCCGCGGAGGACACGACGGCGTGGCCGGCCGCCTCCTCCACACTGCTCTCGATGACGCCAGCGGCGACGCCCTTCTCACCGTCGCCGGCCTCGGGGGCAGGCGGGGCAGGGGGGAAGCGGCCGCAGCCGGGCGGCCAGGAGCGCCTGGCGGAGACCTTCCTCGGCCTCACCCCACGGGCCGCCAGCCGCGCCCCGATCGGAGTCCGGGCGGGCGGTGCCGGCGGCTCCACACCCACCATCGGGAGACGAGCCCTACAAATCCAGAATAGAAAAAAAGGCACCTTTAATCGAGCCCCAACAGAGAATACGAACACAACCCTAAAATTCCGATTCCGCCGCCGCCGAACGGTCCGACGAACCACCGTACAACGAGGGGACGAGGAGCTCACCTTGCAACGAAGGTCAGGCGGGCCGCCGCGGCGGTGTCGCCGGTTAGGGATGTATACGGAGAGCGAGGGAGACAGGTCGAGTGTGGTGGAGGGAAGTGGAGGAGGTCTCCGAATTCCGACGAACCGGGGCTAGGCCGCCGTCACGCCTGCGGCGGATGGTCTGTTCTAGAAGGGCAAAGATCCTAAATCCTAAAATTGGGGGCACCTGACGATTTGCTGTGCATATCTATGTTTGGAAGTGAAATATTTATAGGGGGGTAATTGTGCGCAGTTATGACTTTCCAATCTAAACAATTAAATGTGCCAAGATTTGATCTCAATTCTTTTTAAATGAAAAGATCTGGTAATTTTAAAGACTGGCCTAACAGACCTGACCTCCGCATTAAGATGGATACTGCCACAAGAGATTTTATTTTTACCGGATCGTACCTAATTAGAATCTTCCCAAACAAGAACTTTGATTCTTGGATGTTGCCTTGTAGAGGGAAATTTTGTTTTGCCAAACTTTGGCTTGGTTTGGTAGTGAAGTATTTTTCCAAACCGAAGTATTCCAAATCAAAATATTCCAACGCCTGGCAACCAAATAATTTAGTTTTGACGAATACTTCAGTTTCAAAAAAAGAGGGTCAGGCCTCTTTATCCAAGAGTTCAAAAACACTACAGTTTTAATGAACATTTCAATTTAAAAACCACATTATTTATTGCATCCAAACACCTTAAAATATTTGATACTTCAATTTTTTTAGAAACCGGAGTATTCTCTATATACTTTGAAAATAATTTAATGCCAATTGGGGCCTCCTCTCTTTAGAAAAAACAGTTTCAAGGCCGATTGTCACAAAATCTACACAAGAAAAAACTTTATATATTTAGATCGACAACTATTTTGTAGACATCTTTACTATTAAATTAAAATCGAACATGGTAGTGGGTGATGCACGTCAACATTTTGCATTTTAGCCACTCAATCTTTAGCGTGTCAAGTCGTAGTCCAAAAATACGTGCCTACCGAGGCAAATTAACTAATTTAAAAGTAGAAAAGGCACTAGAGATAGAGTAAGAGATGCCACGAGCTAGGGAGTCATGCATATGGTGTTCCTATTGATGACCTAGATTTTCTCTTTAATAAATTTTCTAGCCTATCTAAGAAAGGACACGTATTTATTTTTGAAGGAGAACAAATGTTCCAGACTGGCTTGTGGGCCCCGATGATGTAACCAGAGGCTTGCTGAAGATCGGATCGGATTTTGTCGTTACCATATCCTATACCATATTTTTTCATCGGATTCGGAGCGGAGCGGATAATGACCGGTTGCGGATGCGGGGTCGGATATATCATATCATGGATTCGGGGGCGAAAACGGAGCGGATTCGGGATGGAAAAAATTTAATCGGATATGTACACGTATAAGTGATGCATCTAAAATGCATACATGAACTTTGCACTATAATAGTCATATTCCAATCATATTTGCATCATATAAGGGGTATATTACTGTTATTTAATGATTTTTGGTAATTTATGATGATATCCCCCTTTTATGGAATTAATCCTGCGCAGGCAGAAAACCCCTATTTCTTTCCTTATTTGTTTTAGGACATTAACGACGTCATAATAAGCTATAAATTTACGGGGGTCATTATTTTAGAAGAAGAAGATTTAGGTGCGAAAGAAGTCAATGAACGGAGGCCGGAAGACCAAAAGGGGGGGTCCCACGCGGCCAGGTACTGTAGCCGCGTGGAGTGCGGTGTTTTAGCTCCCGGGCTCCAGGGAGCCCGGTATTTTAAAAAATTTGAAAACCACATTTTTGTGTTTCAAAAAATGTGAAAAAAATCGTAGGCGTAGATCATGACATATTGCATGCCTGTGAAAATTTTCAACCCGAAATATTTAGTATTCCGACCTACATAAAAATGACAAATTTCTGGATCTGAGATGTGAATAGTGCATAGTTCAAATTTTTCCAGATTTGTCTTTTTTGTGTAGGGCGGAGTACTAAATGTCTCGGGTTGAAATTTTTCACAGCCATGCAATATGTCATTGTCAACATCTATAAAAAAATTCAGATTTTTTTGAAACTTACAAATGTCGATTTTTTCATTTTGAAAAACCGGGCTCCCTGGAGCCCGGGAGCCAAATGAACTTTCCGAGCCGCGTGGGCCTATCCCAATTGGCCCTCGTGGCCCCGTTTGCGTCGATCCTTCGCCCAGAAGCTTCCTCGTGACATAAAAACGCCTATATAAATAGCCCCCCGACGTTCTCCGAAGGGAGAGCCGCCACACGAGAGAAACAAGAAACAGAGACCAGGAGGCTGCAGATTGGAGGGGGAAAACTCCGGCGGAGCCCTGCCGGAGAGGTCTCCTTCTTCTCCATCGACATCTCCACCGTCTCCATGATGAAGAGGGAGTAGTCCACCTCTGGACTATGGGTTTGTGGCAGTAGCATATGTATCTCTCTCTCTCTCCTGAGCTTCACTAATTAGCACCGTATGAGCTGCTGAACATGATTACGGTAATCGTTGTATTACCATTGTGGTGGATCTTTCTATGAGTTAATATATGTTGAGATTGCAATGTTTTATTTCAGTTATGAAAGTAGATGCATATTATGTACTCCGTTCTTGTATCCTTGTTATGATCAAGCATGTTTATAAGAGCGTGTGTGGGGGAACGCGTGCATTAGTTGGTGTAACGGGGGTGGTGAAGTGATAAGCTGACAACTTAATATCATGATCCATTGGGTGTTTACCTTACTTTGTTAACTCACTAGGGATAAACCAAAATACCATGTTGTAGGGTAGGAGGAGTGACATGCCTTTACCTAAGACTAGATCCATCATGTGTTTATTTTCACTTCATGTCATTAATCTTAAACATATACTCTGATGTTATCTTAATTACTAAGGTGCATGATTTAGTTCACATCTTGGTGGAGTATAAGTGAGACTAATAATCAAAATGTCTCTATGTTAGGATGTGATGCCCATATAATTAGTAACATGTCATTAACCTTGTTTGCAATCTCATATGTTAAATCTTTGTCTACTCATTTGCCACACTATATTAAAGAGAGAGTGCATGTGTGAAACCATGAACCCCGGTCCATTTTTAATCATAAGAAACAACTTTCCAACCACTTTTAAGCATCTTTTACATTCAGCCATTTTAAAATCAGAAAATACAAAAACACTTTTACTTCTTGCATTCACATATAAAAACCCCAAAAATACCATCCATCGTCATTACTATCATCCTTGCATACTTATTTACCACCATTGCATATTTATTTACTATTTTCCATTCATTATCATCTTAATATCATTCTCACACCTTGTGCTTGACAACCACTTGGTGAGGTTGAGGGCACAAAGTAATCTATTTTGTTTGCAGGAAATCTAGAGAAGGAAAAGAAGATAAAACCCACACTACTGATTCCCCGAGAGTTCGGTATTAAACCCTCGAGTCACCTTCTTGGGAAAAAACTACCACTTCTACATACTCTGCACTTGGAGCCTCAACCTATACCTAATATATTATCTTCCTTTCAGGGTATCAAGAGTACTTGTTGGCGTTGTTGAGGGAGAAGAACACTCTCATCAATCCCGTCATCAATAAGTACATCGGCGAACCATACAACAAAAAATAATAGTTCAATATGCTAATAGCCTAACAATGTTGTACTCCATAGTCGTAACAATCACTATGCAAGTGAGATTTATTAATGGACGAAATTTACAACTCATTAACTACTAATTATGTTCTATTAGGTTACACGTTTCGGTAGAAAATCGGATTATTTGGATTAAAATCGTCGGATAATCCTATTTAATTTTCGGATAATTCATATTCGGGGCTATTTTTCATACCATATCCTATACCGTATTCGGTGTCAAATTCGGAATCGGATATCCTTATCCGTCGGATTTCTTCAAACCGGATACGGATTGCTTAAAACGGTTTCGGAATAAGATTCGGTGCGGAAATTATCCTACACGTTTACACTCCTACCGGTGCACGCTACCGGTTGTCGATAGCGGCGTACATGCGACTGTGCAGGAAATTAAGAGATTTGACTATAGGGCAAAAACAAATTGTTCACGGGACGAGCATCGTGTTGGACTTCCACAATGTCATCCTCGTCACCAAGACGCTCTTCACATTAATAGTAATCTGGCATGCGCAATGTGGGCCTAATATTTTTGCTCTTATGAAACTATGTCAATCCAAGTGACTTTCCGTCTCGGAGGTTCAGATCGATATGAACAACTCTTCCTCCCGGGTCGCTCTCCGCCCGAGCGACTCCGAAGGCGACCCTCCTCCCCGCCGTCGGTCGTCCCTCTCCTGAGATATCTGGCCGCGCCGTCGCCCACGTCGGCGGCGGTAGCAGCCCCCCTCTCGCGGACTGAGGGAAGGTGAGGGTCTCGTCGCAGCGGCTCCATGGGCGGTGGTGGGGCGGCAGCGGCGGTTCCAGATGGCGCGGCCCTGAGGGCCGGGGCTTGATGCCGGGGTAGGGAGTTGGCGGCGGACGGCGCGGCGGCGGCCATGGATCAGGACCCGAGTGTCTGATCTGTGCTACCCTTCGCCCATAGCTGGATTTCGTGGCGGCTACCTCCTCCTTTGCTGCTCCGCCCGGCGGCGTGGGGCCTGCTGGTGTGCTCGAATAAGGGGGCGGTCCTAGGGTTCCGAATCGCGCCAGGGAGAAGATCGACCTGATGTATGTCCTCTTTGATCTGGCTGGAGTGTCAAGTTCCGGAAGGCTCCGCCGGCGAATTCCCAAGGGCGTATGCCTGGAGTTTGCTGGATCGGGTGGGATTCGGTCGCAACGCAAGGAGTGGCGTGAAGCTCTGCTACTGTTGCCATCATGGGCAAAACCATGGTGAAGTCAGAGGTGGAGAATGTCACGAAGGCTGAGATTGGAGGACTAACAATGGTGATTGGAGCCTTTGCGTCGATGAGGAACTGGCTTGGAGTTTCAGGATTTTTGGCAGTGGTATGTAAGAGGGGGCGGCAACACAGGTGAGGTTCAAAGCCTTGTCTCTCAGGGTGAAAATCCAAAGTCTGGCATTAATTGGTTGTGCCTGGCAATGACCTTGCTGAAGTCATTGTTTTGAGAGCGGGGACTATCTTCAGGGTGAAAACCCAAGGTCTGACCTTAATTGGTTGTGCCTGGCACTATTTTCTTCTTGAAGGCGTTGCTTTTGAAGAATTGGACATCAGGTGTTGGTTTGGTGGTGGTTGTGCTGCTGCTGCAAGGATTGAAACTCTGTAGCGGGACTTTTCTTTTCACTTCTTCTCTCTTTTTGTTTTGGTTGGCTGAGTGCATCCGTACTGCCTTTTGGACATTGCGTAGTTGCAGAGGCCGAGTGTAATTGACATCTTTTGATATTAATATATTTTCCTTTTCCAAAAAAATGTCAATCCAAGAGACCCATATACACGACATTATATTTTTAGCTAGTTTTCTCATCGTGTTTCTTAATTTTTAATCTAGATAATAATGTTAGACGGTATTTTATCCGAAGTTAAAAGATCACATAGCATGGCAGTAATAATTCTTCAATAAAACATTGTCTTAATTCCCACGTTCTCCTTCCATAGAATAGTAGTTTAGCATATATCATATCCGATCATTTGATATTTGAGACCTCTTGATAACCACAAGTTTACAAACATTTGTACCGAAAAAATATTTATTTTAATGTAACCAAACAAAAGAGATGAAATTAGAAGATATTGGTGACGTCATTCGCACATAGTTGTCCTCCCTTTTCTTCTCCATCAACTCGGGATTTGCCTCCGGCTTCAACATCGCTCCCCACGCAGCCCTGCTATTACGTATTTCTCTGGCATGTTGCCCTCTGTTCTTAGGTAAGGCCTGATTGTTTGGGCTGCGGTTGTATGACAAGCAGATGAAGCTAATAGGATCTTAGAAGCAGTTGTAGCCGGAGCTGGGCTGCAAAGAGATTTGATGTGTATATTAATTGCAGTATCGTACAAAGTATACGATAATTCAGCTAAACCACTCAAGATCACATAACAGATCATCGTGCGAGCCAAGAAAACCATTATCTGATGTGAATAAAATAAATTACAAGTCCCTTAATTTTTCTATGATAGAATAATTTGTGTAGACATAATTCTATGGTGACATAAAAAACTCAAGGAAAAAATTGTAGATTCGTATATGTAGGCATTGTAGACTATAGACCACAAAATAATCTCCAAATCATGTTGCAGATAGGGCTGAGATGAGGAGTTAATGGGTAATGGTATATCTATCTATCTATACTTTTTATAAGACAAAACTCCACTAACATGTATTAAATTAGTCTATCTCTTTATGTAAGGTGTCCACATCATCCACTATTTGAGTCATTCATTTATCCATGTCATCACCACATCATCCACTATCAGAGACATTTATTTATTCATGTTATTTAATATTTATTGATATTCATCCATACATGCAAGCTATTCACCTTATAAATTATTTTAGCCATACAACTTTGCACATCATCAAATTTTAGTTGTTAAATATACGAACATTTTATACTAATTAAATTTAGATTTTCAACTATTGTGCCTAATAAAATCCTCCATATTTCCAAAAAAAAATCATTTCATGTATCAAGCATCCTTCTTTCAAACTATTTTATTTAATCTTCCCGTTGCAACGCACGGGGTATCTTTCTAGTAATCTACAATGCCTCCTTCCCCTGGGTTGTCTCTTGCCCTCACAAAAGGACACTGTGTTTTCATCCAATCCATGTTAAACCTTCTTTAGGTTGTCTCATATAATGCAATGGTTGCCACTGTGTATCAACAGAAGCTGCTCAAGTACCTGTCTCCAGGGATGGAGCCATACATGCTGTGTACTCAACTGACTATACAATATTTTTTGGCAGTACAAGCAGAACTCGTGCAAAAAAACGAATACGTGTATTTGACTACACAACTTTGTATTAACTACATACAGTTGAATTCCTAACTCCACCACGGCCTGTCTCTAGTCATACTAAGATAGTACTTCTCATCCATAATTAGTATCGCAGTTTTGAACTAGTCTTAGTTTAAAATTTGCGACACCTATTCTGGATCGGAGGGAGTTTGAATTACCATATTGTCGGGGCCTAATTACTATGGATGTTGCAAAAGGCCTGGGTCGCGACCTGAATGCTGCCAAGGCGAAGGTCACGTATCTAGTGGGGATGTTGGAGGAGGAATGCCGAACATTGAGAGCTTTCTCTGAGATTTTGAGGGTGGCCAATCAAAGGGAGTTCTTGGTGACGCGATTGGCACTGCTATGTGCCCAGCAGGTCGCACAGATCATGTCGGTCAGGGGGTTCTCGGAGAGCCCTGACCTCTCGAAGGTTAAGCTAGTGAATGCACTGTCCACCATGTGCGTAATGGAGTGCCTAGTTCCTGGGTTCATGTCGTGGCTGCAGAAGGACTTGGAAGGGAGGCTAGCGACTAGGCCTACGAGTATACGCCATAGCGATGGTCAGGTCGCAAGTTGCAGTGCCCCAGCTCGAGGCCTCGAGCCTAGGCGCCTCTGGACAGCCTTTACGAGGGGTGAAGGCCGTGGTCATGCGAAGGGATGGTGTGTTCCTGTGTAGGCCTTTGCAAAGACCAATCAGAGGCTGCCAACGTTCGTGAAAAGGGACAAATTTGACTCTGTGACGAAATTTCAGCACAAAATGAACCTATTTCGGACTTTTTTATCTAACCCTTTTCGGTAGCGCCTTATAGTCGGGGCACTATATCCATGTCAACGTGGCAACACCAAACTAGCATTCGTCATGAAAAACCTAAGTCAAATAGTGTAGCGTCCTTGTCCGGGGCGCTACCCTATGAAACATGGTATTTTAAACCTCTGTAACTTTTGATCTAAAAATCGAAATGACTTGATTCTTTTTCCTATATGTTTCACAGGTTAAATTGTATTTTCAATGAAACCAGTCTCATGATGTTTAGACAAGTAGAGAATATTTTGTGAATTATTTGTTTATGTTGGTTTACTTTTGATTGTTTGGATGATTTTAGAAACATGGTTGCGAGCGAAGATTTGGTCCAAAATCCAGAACTTGGGGAGTATATTGAAGGGACAAACAAGCACCCACTTTGATTGAGAAAATCTCATATTTTCAAACATGATTTTTTATAAGCAATTTACAAGTTATGTGTTTCTTTTTTAAAATTAATTTGATGCTTAGTATTGATCAAGGAAATTTTTATGCTATGGTAGATCATGTAATACTAAAATTTGATGCTTAGATTCGAAATTATTTTTCAAATAGGTTCATTTTATGCTGAAGTTTCGTCACAAAGTTAATTTTCTTGTTTTTACCGAACATTCGAGGTATCTTTGAGTAGGACCTAGCTTTTGTATCACACCCATCAGTCGATCCTCCATTTCTGTACAAGCGAAGCCTCTTTGCATCTTTTGTAAAGTAATCGTGGTCTCAAGCGCAAGCAAGCTCTATGTTGGTTTCGTCTTCTGGTTCGTTGTAAGCATTGGTATTTTTTCTTTATGCTTTGTTACCCAGTATATTGCTCCAGTTGTAGGTCAGGACGGTGGCATAGACGACTTGTCATCAAGCCTTGTCCTGGGTCTTAGTTAAGCTACGTTCTCCTCAAGACGTATGGTGCTAGGTTGTGGCAGCGGTAGCTTGGTATGTGCTGACAAAGTGCTTAGTTTTCCTTGAGTCATTGGGGGTGTCTAACTTTTGCTTTCTTGCTTGACATCATGGTAGCTCGGGTTAGGTTGAGGTTGCGATAGTTAAAGTCTTGAAACGGGGATGATTTTCACCTACTAATACGTCTCCGATGTATCTATAATTTTTTATGTTCCATGCTTAGTTGCATATCATTGCCACATGTTTTTATAATGTATTGCATCATTTTGGCATGATTTATGGAACTAACCTACTGACAAGATGCCCAGTGTCCAGTTTCTGTTTATTATGTCTGTGCATTGCAGAATAGGTTCAAAATCCAAAGTGCACAGAAAAATCCAAAAAAATTACAGAAATTCTATCTCACCAAAAACCCCGGGAGCCAGAAGGACAAGTTCGGGAGGGGCACACAGCCCCCAGGAGGCCTTCAGGCTTGGCCCAAGGTCAACCATGCATGGGCCCCACCTCATCGACTCGTCCACCCCCTCGCGTTGCCTCTTCGCCTATATATTTGCTCCTGACCTAAAAACGTCAGAGCATCAAAGGTTTTCTCCAGAAACGCATCCGAGCGCTGCCGCCACCAAAAAACATGATTCGGGGGACAGAAGTTCCTGTTCTGGCACCCTGTAGGGATTGTGAATTGCCCCCAGAGTCATCTTCATCGCCGTTGCTGCCTCCCGTGATGAAGCGGGAGTAGTCCTTCATCGGGGCTGAGGGCTCTACTAGTACCTATGTGGATATATCCCTCTCTCCCATGGTGTGATCTTTATGTGATCGTGAGCATTGTAATATAGTTGAACTCATGGATGTTTTTCCCCTTCATTATGTATGGATATGTTGCTCAATTTATCTAGTATAATTTTCGGAGTCAATGTTGACAACACAAAGCCCTGGTGGCAGTGTGGGTGGCGTGTGTGGTGTGATGGGGTCGCAGCATAGAAAACAAAAAAAAAATTCCTACGCAACAAGCGGAATAAACCCCAAGGATCTAGATCTATTAGACGAAGGTAGCGAAGATGAGATCCAATCTCTTACCCTTGAAGATCAACAAACGCGTTTTGTCGGTGCAGGGGTTGGCTAGTCGATCCCCGCAACTAGACTCATCTAGTCGCGAGGAGATGTATTTCCTCGAAGTCCAATCCGACAAAGTGCCACAAGGGGTAGCACCTCCGCGGTATCCACACGTACGGCTCGATGTAGATCTCCGCCTTCTTGATCCCGCAAGCAAGGTAGAGATGGCTAGATGGATATCGGCACCACGACGGTTGTGGTGGCGTTGATGGTGTAGTCTCCACGAGCATGGCTTCGCCAAGCCAAGCAAGAGGAGAGGGAGAGGAGGAGGTGCAGCAGCAGCCCTACATCTAGGGGTGGTGCGGCAAGCCTTGGTGGAGGAGATGGCGGCAGCCCTCCGGGAGAGGGGTGGCGCCAAGGGAGAGGTAAAGGAGGTGGCGGCTAGGGCACCAAGGGAGGGGGTGCGGCTAGGCAGCCTTGGGGATGGGGCGCACCCCTCCCCTCCCCTCCTTTTATATGGGGCGGCTAGGGTTAGGGGAGGGCTGGCCGGCCCCCCCTTTTCCTTGGCCCCCAAGTTGGGGCGCCCCCTTCTTGGGCCCCTTGGCCGGCTAGGCCCATGTGGGCCATTGGGTGGTGCGCAGCCCATGTGGTTGCTGCACCCCCTTTGGTCCATGTGGGCCCCATATCTTATGTGGGTCCCACTTCTAGACTCCTCTAGAACTTTCTAGAACCTTCCGGTACCCTACCGAAATATTCCGGAACTTTTCCGATACCTCCGGAAACCACTTTCCTTATATGAATCTTATTCTCCGGACCACTCCGGAACTCCTCGTGACGTCCGGGATCCTATCCGAGACTCCGAATCACCATTTGTTCATTCCATCAAAATATCTCATCGCTAACCCTAGCTACATCGGAGCGTTAAGTGTGTGACCCTACGGGTTCGAGAACATGCAGACATGATCATATCAATAATCAATAGCGGGACCGGGATGCCCATATTGACTCCTACATATTCAACGAAGTTCCTTATCGATTGAACCACGATGCCGGAGATTCTTAATCTCATATACGATTCCCTTTGTCTCACCGATATTTAATTTGCCCGAGATTTGATCGTTGATATCTCCATATCTAGTTCTATCTCGTTACCTGGCAAATTCTCTTTACTCGTCCATAATATAGGATCTCCGTGATTAACACTTAATCACATGGTTGCAACCTTTCTTGATGCTATATTACCGAGAGGGCCCAGAGATATCTTTTCCGTCACAAGGAAGGACAAATCCCAGTCTTGATTCACGTCACCCAACAAAAACCATCGGAGATACCTGAAAGCCACCTTTATAATCACCCAGTTACAAAGTGACGTTTGATGTCCACAAAGTATTCCTCCGGTAAACGGGAGTGACATAATCTCATGGTCTAAGGAAACTATACTTGGCATACAAAAAGTGTTGGCAATAAAACTGTTGTGACACGATCAATTGCAACTCTTTATTATTTGGGTCTTGTCCATCACACCATTACTCCTAATGATATGACTCCGTTATCAAGTGACTTTAACAAGTCCATGGTTAGGAAACTCTAACCATCTCTTGACTAACGAACTAGTCCGGTAGAGGCTTACTAGGGACACCTGGTGTTTATATTCCACACATGTATTATGTTTCCATTTAATACAATTATAGCATGGAGAATAAACTATTATCATAAACATGAATATGCTAATAAACCATTTTATTATTGCCTCTAGGGCATATTCCCAACAGTCTCCCACTTGCACTAGAGTCAATAATCTAGTTTACATTTTCCCGATCCAACACTCATGGTGTCTAACACTCATGGAGTCTCAGTGCTGATCATGTTTGCTCGTGGAAGAGGTTTTGTCCGTGTTCTGTACTATACAGTTCTTTATGTTCTTTGCAAAACGTCAATGTCACCTAATTTGACATTACTTTATCATCACATGATAAACCTCATATCATCACATGATAAACTTCATATCATCATCATATGATGAATATAATATATTTGGTTATAGAGTGAGATTTTCGTTTCCCTTTCATGCCTACATGACGTATGATCAGTCAAGAGGACTTTCACATAGCATGTGCACCTGGAACTCACTCAGTCTTGAAACAAAGTTTCTCAAACCAAAATATTATATCTTTTAATCCTTGAATTAATCATATACTCCTATATGTTGTAGACTCACAAATCGACAGTGCTATCATGTCACTTCGATATTTTCGATCATGATTTCGCTGCGCTTCTGCTATTATGAGATCCCCAATCTAGTTTGGTTTTATGACTTCAACCAAGTCTACCAATCTCTAGACTCTATTATCTCAACTCCATGAAAAATGACTCCTCATTTAACATGTTCTTCTAACCAAGAACTTGGGTCACATATCGTCAAATACAAACACATGGTTCTTATATGTTTAGTCCTATGAACGATTCATAGCGAATTCTAACATATCCTCCAACCATCATTTTGTACTGAGTTATCAACTCAATGTTTCACCTATTTCTCACAAGCAAATGAACCTTTCTTCACTTGTTCCATTTTGAACTCCTTCAAAATCTTACTTAGGTAAAACATCTTGACATAATGTTATATCAAACATATCTATCCTCCATAGATACATCCATCTCCATGGATATTTGACATTCAATTTCTAACTTCACAAGTTATACGTTGGTTCCTGAATCGTTTACAACATTTATGAAATCTCCATTTCACACAAACAAGATGTTGTAAACTCCCACTCAAATATACACCATACACATATTAAATTGTGAAACCACTTTGGCTCCCACTCAGAAATATGTTATCCTTATATTTGACCATGATTTAACTAGCTCCCACTCAAACATATGTCACCACATATTTTTGATCTTGGAAAATAGTTTCTGCTCTAACTTAATATATGTCACCACATATTTAATTAGATCACACTCATGTATTTTCTCGATATTTTGGACACCTCCAAAATTCTTAATTAACTATTAATATCGAGAACTCTTTATACGAAACGCTAGTACTTTACTAGCTTTAAGTTTTATTTATTCCCTGCAAAACCCCTTTTGGGGAATAAATATGTGAAACATCACTTTCACAAAATCAAGCAACAATTACCTTGTGATTCAAACTTAACATAGGATGACTCTCAGTCATTTTCGTATTTAAGGCTTCTATTTCTTCTCTGTAGTTTCGTAGGTATGTCTTGTTTCTCAAACACGACAAGTAAATCATGAATATTATTTTGCAACCTGACAAAACTTTATATTCTTGAATCCTACTTTTCTTTAGACAAGCTAAACCGAAATTCAATGATCACCATCATTAATTCCTTTATGTGTCAAGTTTTAACCAACATAGCACTTTACATATGTGCCACTTGATACATAAACAAGCAAGGTTTTAGCTTTTCATTTATTCCATCAATTCTTTTATCAATGAAACCTTTTCACGATAAATCCACTAAAACAATTAACACAATCAACAATTGATTTGTCCCTTTTAGTCTCTCATTGTGGAATCTCTATTCATAGTCACATATGAATATACTACAAACTTTATTTTCAATAGTTTCTAATTATCTCATAATTATTGAAACAACTGTTTCACATAACTCATATGCGAAATGCAAATCATTAAATAGATCCTTATTTCTAAACAGAGTGTTTATCAAATAAATCTAAATGCTATTATTAAACCCCCGAAATAAAGCCCTTCTTTGAGACCACACAATATCAAAGAGTGTGTGATTACAATATCTTAGGACATATCAAACTCCTTTGAAATATTCTAAATATTGTAATTTGTGATAACACTTCTCACAAGTCCACATACTAACATATAACTCAAATATTTTGTCTCTTTTGATCAAATCATAAAGACTCAATTTTCTTGTTAACTTAATATCCTAAACTCCAGAATTTATTTGATCTCATCAAATATCATAACTCGAATAAATACACCTATTTAATCATTTATGATGGAGTGCACAAAATAATGACATCCAACATTTGCTGAAAATACAACCAACACTTGTGTTAATTTTCGGCAATTCATGGCACTCTTCCAAAGGGTGGCATTTTTGTCATACTCCTTACAATAAGGCGCATTGATAAAACATCAAAATGTTTATTCAATCTTTAGCACGACTAAAACAATTGTCATTATTAAGTTTTGGATATTTTAGTATGTCTTTTATTTTATAAATGTTCACCCAATTTATCATCTAGATTATAATAAGAATAATACACTATAATCGAAAACTTGTGATTTCCAAAAAGGATCACTCATGAAAATAGAACAACCATTGTCTTTAACATGAATAACCGTCTCACATAAGCAAGACACACTAATTAAAATCACACTTAATTCGATTACAAAACTTATTCAAATCCTCTAATCCAAATGATAAATGTAGAGACAGATCGTTGCCAGCATCAACTCCTTGATTGCCACTATTCCACAACATCTTCCCATATCCTTTATGCAAATCTCAAGCAGCAGGTTCTGTTTTCATAAAACAGAATGAGTATCAAATACTTATCGGAACCGCCACAATTGCAATTTGGACTTAAACACTTATAACATGTATATCAATATATACTTTCTGCCTTGTCAACTTCTCTTGCTATGGGTTCCACTTTGACATGACGCAGCCGAGACACAAACTCACAGAAAGTGATCAAATCCCTTCCTATGACCTAGTCTCCGACATAATTCTTGAAGCTGGGGAGAAGCAAGCGTATCACCCCATCTATCGCGAAACCGTCATTCATCTCGTGGTTCCAAACAAGCACTAGACGATGATGTATCTCATGCATTATCCTCAGGTGTTGTTCCAAGCAAGTGTTCTCTTCCATCTTGAGTGAAAGAAAACCGTTCAGACATTCGAACCTTACAATTCTAACTTGTGCCGAAAAACTATTTTTCAGCTCATCAACAATCTCCATTGCAATCAAGTTCTTGAATTGTCTACTTAGGTCAGAATTCATGAAGGTGCACATCATCCACTTGACTTTCAAGTAGGTGGTTCAAAACCACTCCATGTACTCTTCACAGCTTGCAGAAATATTTAGGTTTATCTCCTATTGGTTCTTTTAGCACGTAGAGCTGAGCATGGGTGTTTAGGAGTTCTTTCAAATGCAGGTACCACTTAACAAAATGACCCATCGAGACACAGTATTCAGCAATGAACAGACTACCGTAGTCGACCATGATCTACAAGGATTTTTGCAAAGACATCTGGACTTTTGTTTATGATAATTTTAGTTCATCTTAATGAACTCCCACTAAACTCAACATCTCTCTGGTTGTTTAGTGACACACGATCCAAATCCACTACATCACAACCGATCATCACGTGAGATGATGTAGCTTCAATGGTGAACATCACCATGTTGATCATATCATCCATATGACTCGTGTTTAGCCTTTCGGCTCTTGTGTTCCGAGGCCATGTCTGTACATGCTAGGCTCGTCAAGGAAACCGTAGTATTTCCGCGTGTGTAAATCTGGCTTACACCCGTTGTATGTGAACGTTGAATCTATCACACCCGATCACCACGTGGTGCTTCAAAACGACGAACTTTGGCAACGGTGCATACTAGGGGAGAACACATCTTGATATTAACGTGAGAGATCACCTTATCATGCTACCGTCGCGATCACATCTAAGCATAACAATAAGGTGCATAAAAGGATTAACATCACATGCAATTCATAATTGTGATATGATATGGCCTTTCTTCTTGTGCTTTTGATCTCCATCTCCAAAGCACCGGCATGATCTCCATCTCCGGCATGATCTCCATCATCGTGGTGCCATCACCATGGTTGTCCACCAACTATTGCAACTACAACTAATGCTACTCTTAGCAATAAAGTAAAGCAATTACATGGTGATTCAATAACACGCAGGTCACATAAAATAAAAGACAACCATATGGCTCCTGCCGGTTGCCGTACTCGACGACATGCAAGTCGCGAAAGATTACAAACATGATCATTGCATACATTATCACAAATCACATATTGGCCATACCACATCACATGACCCCCTCTGCAAAAACAAGTTAGACGTCCTCTACTTTGTTTATGCAATTTTTACGTGGCTTGGGTCAACGAGATAGAACCGTTCTAATCTACGCAAAACCACAACGGTGATATAGTAGTTGCTTATTTACTCATCCTTTTGAAAGGCCTTCCATTGAAAATTGCATCCTCACTAAAGCAAGAGAAACAGACACCCGCCAGCCACTTATGCAAAACAAGTTGCATGTCAGTCGTGGAACCGGTATCTCGTGCGTGGACGAGTAAGGTTGGTCCGGGCCGCTTCATCTCACAATACCGCAAAGACGCAAAGTGCATGCGAGAAGGTAGCAACATAAAATATCAACGCCCACAACACTTGTGTTCTAATCGCACCAACATCTACGAATAGATCTAGGCTCTGATACCACTGATGGGGTCGCAGCATAGAAAACAAAAAAAATTCCTACGCAACAAGCGGAATAAACCCCAAGGATCTAGATCTATTAGACGAAGGTAGCGAAGATGAGATCCAATCTCTTACCCTTGAAGATCAACAAACGCATTTTGTCGGTGCAGGGGTTGGCTAGTCGATCCCCGCAACTAGACTCATCTAGTCGCGAGGAGATGTATTTCCTCGAAGTCCAATCCGACGAAGTGCCACAAGGGGTAGCACCTCCGCGGTATCCACACGTACGGCTCGATGTAGATCTCCGCCTTCTTGATCCCGCAAGCAAGGTGGAGATGGCTAGATGGATCTCGGCACCACGACGGTTGTGGTGGCGTTGATGGTGTAGTCTCCACGAGCATGGCTTCGCCAAGCCAAGCAAGAGGAGAGGGAGAGGAGGAGGTGCAGCAGCAGCCCTACATCTAGGGGTGGTGCGGCAAGCCTTGGTGGAGGAGATGGCGGCAGCCCTCCGGGAGAGGGGTGGCGCCAAGGGAGAGGTAAAGGAGGTGGCGGCTAGGGCACCAAGGGAGGGGGTGCGGCTAGGCAGCCTTGGGGATGGGGCGCACCCCTCCCCTCCCCTCCTTTTATATGGGGCGGCTAGGGTTAGGGGAGGGCTGGCCGGCCCCCCCTTTTCCTTGGCCCCCAAGTTGGGGCGCCCCCTTCTTGGGCCCCTTGGCCGGCTAGGCCCATGTGGGCCATTGGGTGGTGCGCAGCCCATGTGGTTGCTGCACCCCCTTTGGTCCATGTGGGCCCCATATCTTATGTGGGTCCCACTTCTAGACTCCTCTAGAACTTTCTAGAACCTTCCGGTACCCTACCGAAATATTCCGGAACTTTTCCGATACCTCCGGAAACCACTTTCCTTATATGAATCTTATTCTCCGGACCACTCCGGAACTCCTCGTGACGTCCGGGATCCTATCCGAGACTCCGAATAACCATTCGTTCATTCCATCAAAATATCTCATCGCTAACCCTAGCTACATCGGAGCGTTAAGTGTGTGACCCTACGGGTTCGAGAACATGCAGACATGATCATATCAATAATCAATAGCGGGACCGGGATGCCCATATTGACTCCTACATATTCAACGAAGTTCTTTATCGATTGAACCACGATGCCGGAGATTCTTAATCTCATATACGATTCCCTTTGTCTCACCGATATTTAATTTGCCCGAGATTTGATCGTCGATATCTCCATATCTAGTTCTATCTCGTTACCTGGCAAATTCTCTTTACTCGTCCATAATATAGGATCTCCGTGATTAACACTTAATCACATGGTTGCAACCTTTCTTGATGCTATATTACCGAGAGGGCCCAGAGATATCTTTTCCGTCACAAGGAAGGACAAATCCCAGTCTTGATTCACGTCACCCAACAAAAACCATCGGAGATACCTGAAAGCCACCTTTATAATCACCCAGTTACGAAGTGACGTTTGATGTCCACAAAGTATTCCTCCAGTAAACGGGAGTGACATAATCTCATGGTCTAAGGAAACTATACTTGGCATACAAAAAGTGTTGGCAATAAAACTGTTGTGACACGATCAATTGCAACTCTTTATTATTTGGGTCTTGTCCATCACATCATTACTCCTAATGATATGACTCCGTTATCAAGTGACTATAACAAGTCCATGGTTAGGAAACTCTAACCATCTCTTGACTAACGAACTAGTCCAGTAGAGGCTTACTAGGGACACCTGGTGTTTATATTCCACACATGTATTATGTTTCCATTTAATACAATTATAGCATGGAGAATAAACTATTATCATAAACATGAATATGCTAATAAACCATTTTATTATTGCCTCTAGGGCATATTCCCAACATGGTGTTCAGACTTTAGGGTGTGATAGACCTATGCATGAATTGTGGTGGCCGAACTTTGAGGTGTGCTTTTGTAGCCCTACACGGTTTTCTCCGAGCTACATCTTTGTTACATGATGTTAGAGGAAGTGTTTTATGTGTTCAATTATGTTACTACTGTTGAGAGAGTCCACTAGTGAAATTAGGATTCCTAGGCCTTGTTTCCAATCATCGGAACACCGTTTCTAGTCACTTTTGTTACATGTTTGCTTGCTGCCATTTTTATTACAGAATTACAGAATCACCTTTTACTATCCATATCACTTGTATTCTACTGTCTCTTCACCGAACTAGTGCACCTATACAACTGACAATTGTATTAGGTGTGTTGGGGACACAAGAGACTTCTTGTATCTTAATTGCAGGGTTGCTTGAGAGATGATACGTTCAACCTCTTCCTGCCGTGGATTCGATAAACCTTGGGTTACTCACTTAAGGGAAAATTGTTGCTGTCCTACAAACCTCTGCACTTGGAGGCCCAACACTGTCTACAAGAATAGAAGCGCGTAGTAGACATCAAGCTCTTTTCTGGCGCCGTTGCCAGGGATGTAAGGTAAACGGCACTCACACTCCGACAACGAAGCTCTTTTCTTGCCGGGGAGGTGAGTGCTTGAAGGTATCTTCTTTAGATCTTGCAATTAAATCTTTTTGTTTCTTGTTTTCACTAGTTCGGTTTAATGGAAAACAACACAACAAAAAATGAGAGAGCTTTATAAAATTTATCTTGAAATTGGTCATGATGCTTTTGAAGATAAAATTAAAAAACCTATGGAACTTTATTTGCATAACAATCATACTAGTAGCAATGTTATTAGTATGATTTCTTTGAATGTCATTGTTGCTAATGCTATGGAAAATTGCAAGCTTGGGGATGCCGGTTTTGATGAGTATGATCTTTTTAGTCCCCCTAGCTTTGAGGAAAAAATTTGCTTTGATGATACTTTGCTTCCAATATATGATGATTATAATGATGAATGTGATATTTTTAGTCCACCTACTATTGAGGAAAAGGTTTATTATAATTATGATATACCTCCTATTTATGATGATTACAATGATGGTTGTGATAGTTTTGCTCCCACTATTACTAATGATAATGACTATATTTATGTGGAGAGTAATAATAATTTTATGCTCATAGATCATGATAAGAATGTTTTATGTGATGGCTATATTGTTGAGTCTATTCATGATGCTACTGTGAATTATTTTGAGAGAGGGAAATATGGTTATAGAAATCTTCATGTTATTAAATTTCCTCTCTTTATGATGAAGGTTTTGAGTTTTATATTGTGTTGCTTTTATATGCTAGTTGCTTTAATAACTAATGGTCATTATGAGAGAGGGAGACACGGTTTCATATATCTCAATAATATTAAGGCTCCTCTCTTTATGTTGAAAGTTTTGAAGTTGCACTTGTTTTGCCTTCCTATGATAGCCACTTTGTGCTTCATTGATATGTTTTCTTACAAGACTCCTATGCATAGGAAGTGTGTTAGATATAAACATGTTTTATATATGCTTCTTGATGCTCTCCTTTATTTTCAACTCTTATTCTTATGAGAGCATCATTAAAATTATCATGCCTAGCTAAAAGGCTTTAAAGAAAAGCGCTTATGGGAGGCAACCCACTTTATTTTTACCTACTGTTTCTTTTAGGTTTGTTATTGTTTTGGGTGATGTTACCTCTATAAAAACTCCCTTGTATATTTTTGTTTTGGTTTTTGGTGCCAAGAATAGGCTCTAAAGAGAGGAAGACTAATTGGTGAGTTTGCTGTCCAGAAACAGATTTCTGTTCTTCATTGTTCGAAAATCCAAAAAATCACAGAATGTCATCTGTGGCTGCACATTTTTTACAGCAAGCATCAGGGTTTTGTATACCTTTATCTAGTAATAAGTTTTCTGATTTGAGGTCCAGAAGTGCCCCGAAAAAAATCATCTTTACAGTCTGTTTTGTTTTTGACAGATTCTGTCCTTAGTTTTACATTGCTTCTTTCACGGGCAAAGTGAAGTTCTTTTCAAAGCTGAAACTTTACTTAGACCTTTGTGACAGTAGCTAATGTTTAAAAAAAATAAGTTCATGATATGTGCTTTGAAACTGAAGGAAGATATTGTTTTTGTGGACTAACCCCTCTAATGAAGTTGCTCTAAGTTTTGCGTGAAGGAAGTTTTCAAGTATCCAAGTGTGAGGTGTTGAAGGAAGATCAAGAAGGGATAAAAGCCTAAGCTTGGGGAGGCTTCCCATGGACCCTACTCTGAAATATTCAAAAAGTCACAAGCGTCTAAGCTTGGGGATTCCCAAGGTATCCCCTTCTTCATCAATAATCATCGGTTTCTCTCATTGTACTATATTCTTATTCCTTTACACATTATGTGCTGTTCTTGGAGCGTCAGTTTGTTTTTAATTTCAATTTATTTGTGTTTTGTTCTCTGGTCTTTGCAATAATTTGGATCCATGCATGCTTGTTTGGGAGAGAGATACGCTCCGCTTTTTCGTATACACTCCTGTTCTTCACTTATGTGTGTTGAGTGTTTAGCCTTTGTTATTTTTGCTTCTAGCTCTTGTTTTCAAGCATCTCTTGTTCAGAGTTGTTAGCTTTTGTAGTTAGGAAGTATTGCTCTTGTTGTTTCACCCTTTTAGTTTTGTTTCAAATAAGTTGATTGGTGTTTGATTGAATGGAAATTATCATGTAGGAAGTGTTAAAAGTGTTGCTTAATCTTGTAGACCATTGTCTTGAATCTTTGATACTTGTCAATTGTTTAGAGATATGAAGTAGACTAATGCTTAAACTTGTCGATCATCTAGTAAGAATATATTAGTAAAGAACGGCCGTAAAGCTTTAAAATTGTGCTGCTTGTCCTGCTTGGTAGCTCTCAAAGTCTAGATATTCTTTTTTGCAAAGAGTTGGTTTGGCTAACAAGGTAGACGGTGTGAAGTATAGTGGTTATGCGTGATGTATATCTGTAGTCATTCATTGAACCAAGTTGATGTTATGTGTTTGCTTGATATCCTGCTAAGCCCAAAAATTCCGTACTGAGAGGGAATACTTCTCGTGCATCCAACTCCCTGAGCCAAATATCTTTGCCATTTGTGTCCACCATACCTACCTACATGTGGTATTTCCTTGCCACTCCAAGTAAAATTTTCATGTGCTATCTTTAAAACCTTCAAAATTCTCATTTTTGTACCTCTATTTTAAGCTCATGAGGAAGCAGTAGGAAGCTAGATATAACCTGTGACAAGTAAGGTCATTTCCCCCCTTTCACCCAGTGTTGATGGTTCATGTCCTCACTTGAATTTGACCCGAGAGTGGATTAAGCAAAATATAAATATAACTCACCATTCTCCTCCGCACAATGAAAACCTGAGAAATCAGTTAAAACATTGGTTAGTGGTGAAACAAAGGAGAAAAGAGGAGGGACCTCATTCCTCTAAAACCAGCCGCTCTCAAAAGTCTAAAAGCCTTGCTTGAAATGGGGGACTAGCTAGTTTCTTTACTGTGAAGTCGTTGACGAAAGCATGCATATCTCAAAACTGTTTTACTTCTGTCAAAAAAATAAAAAGCTCTAGCACGTGACTAATCTCTGCTTCCCTCTACGAAGGGCCTTTCTTTTACTTTTATGTTGAGTCAGTCTTACTCTTCCTTCTTAACTCCTCAAGCAATCACTTGGTGTCAACTTTGGTTCATGTTTTACTTCATGTTATCTTTGTGTCTAACTGTGAAAACTTTGTATTGACTTTATCTTGAGATAAACAAGTTGCAAGTTGATGCTTTTTGCTGAAAACTTAAATCTTACTTTGTGTTGGCCAAACTCCTTTGTTTAACTAATATTGCTTTGTGAGATATCAATCATTGTCAAGTGTTATACTTTTAAATCTCCAAAGTACTCTTTTCTAGTTAATTCTTGCTTAGATGTTACACCTGGTTAATCATTGTTTGTTTCACTCAATGATCCTTTGTTTTGGATCAATGCATTCAGTTCATATGCTTTACATGATTACATGTTCAAGATTGTGTTGGTAGCATGTCACTTCAAAAATTATTTTGTTATCACTTACCTACTCGAGGACGAGCAGGAGTTAAGCTTGGGGATGTTGATATGTCTTCGACGTATCTATAATTTTTTATGTTCCATGCTTAGTTGCATATCATTGCCACATGTTTTTATAATGTTTTACATCATTTTGGCATGATTTATGTAACTGACCTACTGACAAGATGCACAGTGCCACCTTCTGTTTATTATGTCTGTGCATTAATTGCAGAAAAGGTCCAAAATCCAAAGTGCACAGAAAAATCCGAAAAAAATACAGAAATTCTATCTCGCCAGAAAACCCCGGGAGCCAGAAGGACAATTTCGGGAGGGGCACACAGCCCCCAGGAGGCCCCATGGCGCGGCCCAAGGTCAACCGTGCATGGGCCCCACCTCGTCGACTCGTCCACCCCCTCGCGTCGCCTCTTCGCCTATATATTTGCTCCTGACCTAAAAACGTCAGAACATCGAAGGTTTTCTCCAGAAACGCATCCGAGCACCGCCGCCACCAAAAACCCTAATTCGGGGGACAGAAATTCCTGTTCCGGCACCCTGCCGGGATTGGGAATTGCCCCCGGAGTCAGCTTCATCGCCGTTGCTGCCCCCGTGATGCAGCGGGAGTAGTCCTTCATCGGGGCTGAGGGCTCTACTAGTACCTATGTGGTTATATCCCTCTCTCCCATGGTGTGATCTTTATGTGATTGTGAGCATTGTAATATAGTTGAACTCATGGATGTTTTTCCCCTTCATTATGTATGGATATGTTGCTCAATTTATCTACTATAATTTTTGGAGTCAATGTTGATAACACAAAGACTTGGTGACAGTGTGGGTGGCGTGTGTGGTGTTCGGACTCTAGGGTGTGATAGACCTACGCATGAATTATGGTGGCCGAACTTTGAGGTGTGCTTTTGTAGCCCTACACGGTTTCCTTCGAGCAACGTCTTTGTTACATCATGTTAGAGGAAGTGTTTTATGTGTTCAATTATGTTACTACTATTGAGAGAGTCCAGTAGTGAAAGTAGGATTCCAAGGCCTTGTTTCTAATCATCGGAACACCGTTTCTAGTCACTTTTTTTACATGTTTGCTTGCTGCCATTTTTATTACAGAATTACAGAATCACCTTTTACTATCCATATCACTTGTATTTTACTGTCTCTTCGCCGAACTAGTGCACCTATACAACTGACAATTGTATTAGGTGTGTTGGGGACACAAGAGACTTCTTGTATCTTAATTGCAGGGTTGCTTGAGAGAGGATACGTTCAACCTCTTCCTCCCGTGCATTCGATAAACATTGGGTTACTCACTTAAGGGAAAATTACTGCTTGAAGGGGTCGCAGCATAGAAAACAAAAAAAATTCCTACGCAGCAATAAATATATTCATTAATATTTATTAATTCAATTAATTAATTAATCATTAATCCTCTTCCCGAAACAATTTCGTAATTCCCCGAAACACTTTCTTTTATATGAATTTTATTCTCTGGACTCCTCCGGAACTCCTCGTGATGTCTAGGATCTCATCCGAAACTTCGAATCACCATTCGTTCATACCATCAAATATCTCATCGCTAACCCTAGCTAAATCGGAGCGTTAAGTGTGTGATCCTACGGGTTCGAGAACATGCAGACATGATCAGATCAATAATCAATAGCGGGACCGGGATGCCCATATTGACTCCTACATATTCAACGAAGTTCTTTATCGATTGAACCACGATGCCAGAGATTCTTAATCTCGTATACGATTCTCTTTGTCTCACCGATATTTAATTTGCCCGAGATTTGATCGTCGATATCTCCATATCTAGTTTCATCTCGTTACCTGGCAAATTCTCTTTACTCGTCCATAATATATGATCTCTGTGATTAACACTTAATCGCATGGTTGCAACCTTTCTGATGCTATATTACCGAGAGGGCCCAGAGATATCTTTTCCGTCACAAGGAAGGACAAATTCCACTCTTGATTCATGTCACCCAACAAATACCATCGGAGATACCTGAAATCCACCTTTATAATAACCCAGTTACGAAGTGACGTTTGATGTCCACAAAGTATTCCTCCGGTAAACGGGAGTGACATAATCTCATGGTCTAAGAAAACTATACTTGGCGTACTAAAAGTGTTGGCAATGAAACCTGTGTGACACGATCAATTGCAACTCTTTATTATTGGGTCTTGTCCATCACATCATTACTCCTAATGATATGACTCCGTTATCAAGTGACTATAACAAGTCCATGATTAGGAAACTCTAATCATCTCTTGACTAACAAACTAGTCCGGTAGAGGCTCACTAGGGACACCTGGTTGTTTATATTCCACACATGTATTATGTTTCCGTTTAATACATTTATAGCATGGATAATAAACTATTATCATAAACATGAATATGCTAATAAACCGTTTTATTATTGCCTCTAGGGCATATTCCCAACAGTCTCCCACTTGCACTAGAGTCAACAATCTAGTTTACATTTTCTCGATCCAACACTCATGGTGTCTAACACTCATGGAGTCTCAGTGCTAATCATGTTTGCTCGTGGAAGAGGTTCTTTCCGTGTTCTATACTATACAGTTCTTTATGTTCTTTGCAAAACGTCAATGTCACCTACTTTGACATTACTTTATCATCACATGATAAACCTCTTATCATCACATGATAATTTCATCATCATATGACGAATATAATATATTTGGTTATAGAGTGAGATTTTCGTATTCCTTCCATGACATATGATCAGTCAAGAGGACTTTCACATAGCATGTGCACCCGGAATTCACTCAGTCTTGAAATAAAATTTCTCAAACCACAATATTATATCTTTTAATCCTTGAATTAATCATATGCTCCTATATGTTGTAGACTCACAAATCGACAGTGCTATCATGTCACTTCGATATTTCGGATCATGCTTTCGCTGCCCTTCTGCTATTATGAGATCCCCAATCTAGTTTGGTTTTATGACTTCAACCAAGTCTGCCAATCTCTAGATTCTATTATCTCAACTTCATGTTAAAATGGCTCCTCATTCTAACACGTTGTTCTAACCAAGAACTTGGATCACATATCGTCAAATACAAACACATGGTTCTTATATGTTTTAGTCCTATGAACAATTCATAGCGAACACTAACATATCCTCCAACCATCATTTTTATACTGAGTTATCAACTCAATGTTTCACCTATTTCTCACAAGCAGATGAACCTTTCCTCTCTTGTTCCATTTTGAACTCCTTCAAAATCTTACTTAGGTTAAACATCCTGACATAATGCTTTATCAAACATATCTATCCACCATAGATACATCTATCTCCATAGACGTTTAATTTCTAACTTCACAAGTTATACGTTGGTTCCTGACTTATTTACAACATTTATGAAATCTCCATTTCACACAAACAAGATGTTGTAAACTCCCACTCAAATATACACCATACACATATTAAATTGTGAAACCACTTTGGCTCCCACTCAGAAATATGTTATCCTTATATTTGACCATGAACTAGCTCCCACTCAAACATATGTCTCCACATATTTTGATCATGGAAAATATATGTCACCACATATCTTAATTAGATCACACTCGTGTATTTTCTCAATATTTTGGACACCTCCAAAATTCTTAATTAACTATTAATATCGAGAACTCTTTATACGGATGCTAGTACTTTGCCAGCACAAATCCTTTTGACTTTAAGCACAACTACACCATGTAGTTAACAACATTGAATATGTTAAAGAGTTTACCTCTTGTGCTTTTGTCCAGTAAGTTTTATTTATTCCTTACAAACCCTTTTGAAGAATAAATATGTGAAACAACGCTTTCACAAAATCAAGTAACAATTACTTTGTGATTTAAACTTAACATAGGATGACTCTCAGTCATTTTCGTATTTAAAGTTTCTATTTCTCGTTTTCTAGTTTCGTAGGTTTGTCCTGTTTCTCAAACATGACAAGTGAATCATGAATATTATTTTTTAACCTGACAAAACTTTAATATTCTTGAATCCTACTCCTTTAGACAAGCTAAATCGAAATTCAATGATCACCATCATTAATTCCTTTATATGTCAAGTTTTAACCAACATAGCACTTTACATATGTGCCACTTGATACATAAACAAGCAAGGTTTCAGCTTTTCCATTTTATTCCATCAATTCTTTTATCCATGAAACCTTTTCACGATAAAACCACTAAAATACTTAGCACAACCAACAAATTGGTTTGCCCCTTTTAGTCTCATATTGTGGAATCACATTCATAGTCATACTTATGAATATACTACAACATTATTCGCAATAGTCTCTAATTATCTCATAATTAATGAAACCACCTTATCTCATAACTCATATAAAAAAATGTTTATGCGAATCATTAAATAGATCCTTATTTCTAAACAGAGTGTTTATCAAATAAATCTAAATGCTATTATTAAACCCCGAAGTAAAAACCCTTCTTTGAGACCACACAATATCAAATAGTGTGTGATTACAATATCTTAGGACATATCAAATGCCTTTGAAATATTCTAAATATTGTAATTTGTGATAGCACTTGTCACAAGTCCATATACTAACATATAACTCAAATATTTCGTCTCTTTTGATCAAATAAAAAATACTCAATTTTCTTGTTAACTTTATATCCTAAACTCCAAAATTTTATTTGATCTCATTAAATATCATAACTTGAACAAATACATCTACTTACTCATATCATTTATGATGGAGCGCACAAAATAATGACATCTAACATTTGCTGAAAATATAACCAACACTTGTGTTTTATTTTCGGCAACTCATGACACACTTCCAAAGGGTGGCATTTTAGTCATACTCCTTCAATAAGGCGTATTGATAAAACATCAAAATGTTTATTCAATCTTTAGAATAACTAAAACAATTGTCATTATCAAGTTTTGGATATCTTTAGTATGTCTCTTATTTTATAAATGTTCAACCAATTTATCATATAGATTATAATAAGAATAATACACTTATAATCGAAAACTTGTGATTTCCAAAAAGGATTACTCATGAAAATAGAACAACCATTGTCTTTAACATGAATAACCGTCTCACATAAGCAAGACACACTAATTAAAATCACACTTAATTCGATTACAAAACTTATTCAAATCCTCTAAACCAAAATGATAAATGTAGAGACAGATCGTTGACATCATCAACTCCTTGATTGCCACCATTCCGCAACGTCTTCCTAGATCCTTTATGCAAATCTCAAGCAGCAGGTTCTGTTTTCATAAAACAGAATGAGTATCAAATACTTATCGAAACCGCCACAATTGCAATTTGGACTTAAACACTTATAACTTGTATATCACTATATACTTTCTGCATTGTCAACTTCTCTTGCTATGGGTTCCACTTTGACATGACGCAGCCGAGACACAAACTCATAGAATGTGATCAAATCCCTTCCTATGACATAGTCTCCGACATAATTCTTGAAGCTGGGGAGAAGCTAGCGTAGCACCCCATCTATCGCGAAATTGTCATTCATCTCGTGGTTCCAAACAAGCACTAGACGATGATGTATCTCATGCATTATCCTCAGGTGTTGTTCCAAGCAAGTGTTCTCTTCCATCTTGAGTGAAAGAAAACCGTTCAGACATTCGAACCTCACAATTCTAACTTGTGCTGAAAAACCATTTTTCAGCTCATCAACAATCTCCATTGCAATCAAGTTCTTGAATTGTTTACTTAGGTCAGAACTCATGAAGGTGCACATCATCCACTTGACTTTCAAGTAGGTGGTTCAAAACCACTCCATGTACTCTTCATCGCTTGCAGAAATATTTGGGTATTCTTCTAATGGTTCATCTAACACATAGAGCTGAGCATGGGTGTTTAGGACTTCTCTCAGACGCATGTACCACTTAACAAAATTGACCCATCGAGACGCAGTTTTCAGCAACGAACAGACTACCGTAGTCAAAATGATCTACAAGGATTTTTGCAAAGACATATGTACTTTTGATTTATGATAATTTCAGTTCATTTTAATGAACTCCCACTAAACTCAACATCTCTCTGGTTGTTTAGTGACACACGATCCAAATCCACTACACCACAACCGATCATCACGTGAGATGATGTAGCTTCAATGGTGAACATCACCATGTTGATCATATCGTCCATATGACTCGTGTTTAACCTTTCGGTTCTTGTGTTCCGAGGACATGTCTGTACATGCTAGGCTCGTCAAGGAAACCGTAGTATTTCCGCATGTGTAAACTGGCTTACACCCGTTGTATGTGAACGTAGAATCTATCACACCCGATCATCACGTGGTGCTTCGAAACGAAGATCTTTGGCAACGGTGCATACTAGGGGAGAACACATCTTGATATTAACATGAGAGATCACCTTATCATGCTACTGTCGCGATCACATCTAAGCATAACAATAAGGTGCATAAAAGGATTAACATCACATGCAATTCATAATTGTGATATGATATGGCCTTTCTTCTTATGCCTTTGATCTCCATCTCCAAAGCACTGGCACGATCTCCATCACCGGCATGATCTCCATCATTGTGGCGCCATCACCATGGTTGTCCGCCAACAATTGCAACTACAACTAATGCTACTCTTAGCAAAAAAGTAAAGCAATTACATGGTGATTCAATGACAATTCAATGACACACAGGTCACATAAAATAATAGACAACCATATGGCTCCTGCCGGTTGCCGTACTCATCGACATGCAAGTCGTGAAAGATTACAAACATGATCATTGCATACATTATCACAAATCACACATTGGCCATACCACATCACATGACCCCCTCTGCAAAAACAAGTTAGACGTCCTCTACTTTGTTTATGCAATTTTTACGTGGCTTGGGTCAACGAGATAGAACCGTTCTACTCTACGCAAAAACCACAACGGTGATATAGAAGTTGCTTATTTACTCATCCTTTCGAAAAGGCCTTCCATTGAAAATTGCATCTTCACTAAAGTAAGAGAAACAGACACCCACCAGCCACTTATGCAATACAAGTTGCATGTCTGTCGTGGAACCGGTCTCTCGTGCGTGGACGAGTAAGGTTGGTCCGGGCCGCTTCAATCTCACAATACCGCAAAGACGCAAAGTGCACGCGAGAAGGTAGCAACATAAAATATCAACGCCCACAACTTGTGTTCTAATAGCACCAACATCTACGAATAGATCTAGGCTCTGATATCACTGAAGGGGTCGCAGCATAGAAAACAAAAAAAAATTCCTACGCAGCAAGCGGAATAAACCCCAAGGATCTAGATCTATTAGACGGTGGTAGCGAAGATGAGATCCAATCTCTTACCCTCGAAAAACGTTCAAAGCGTTTTGTCGATGCAGGGGTTGGCCAGTCGATCCCCGCAACTAGACGCATCTAGTCGCGAGGAGATGTATTATCCACGCGATCCAATCCGATGGAGCACCGCACGAGCAGCGCCTCCGCGGTATCCACACGTAGAGCTCAATGTAGACGTCCACTCCTTGATCCCGCAAGCGAGGAGGACGTGGCTAGATGGATCTCGGCACCACGACGGTTGTGGTGGCGTTGATGGTGTAGTGCTCCGTCCGACAGGGCTTCGCCTATTCGTGTAGGATGGAAGAGGATAGGCAAAAGAGGCGAAAAAGAGGAGAAACAGAGGACAGAGGCGGCGGCTCAATCAGATCGCACCGACCCGCCCTGCCTCTGCCTTTTATATGCGTCGTACCCTAGGGACGAGCTGCTGGCAGCGCGTACGTGCAAGGCACGATCGATCAAATCGATCGTACGTTACCTGGCCGTATGTGGCCTGGCCATACTTGGCCCATTAGCCAAGGTACTCGGCCCCTTTTTCCTTCTCTCCTTTTATTTTCTTTTGTCTTTTCTTTTTTTCTTCCTTTTGCATTTTGCACCACACGTTGAGCTTCTACATGGGACCAATCAAATTAGCCCATATAGATCTTTTCCTGTGGGCTACTTTTGCCTCATATTTATTTCCATTAAATAAATATATTCATTAATATTTATTAATTCAATTAATTAATTAATCATTAATCCTCTTCCCGAAACAATTTCGTAATTCCCTGAAACACTTTCTTTTATATGAATTTTATTCTCCGGACTCCTCCGGAACTCCTCGTGATGTCTAGGATCTCATCCGAAACTTCGAATCACCATTCGTTCATACTATCAAATATCTCATCGCTAACCCTAACTACATCGGAGCGTTAAGTGTGTGACCCTACGGGTTCGAGAACATGCAGACATGATCAGATCAATAATCAATAGCGGGACCGGGATGCCCATATTGACTCCTACATATTCAACGAAGTTCTTTATCGATTGAACCACGATGCCAGAGATTCTTAATCTCGTATACGATTCTCTTTGTCTCACCGATATTTAATTTGCCCGAGATTTGATCGTCGATATCTCCATATCTAGTTTCATCTCGTTACCTGGCAAATTCTCTTTACTCGTCCATAATATAGGATCTCTGTGATTAACACTTAATCACATGGTTGCAACCTTTCTGATGCTATATTACCGAGAGGGCCCAGAGATATCTTTTCCATCACAAGGAAGGACAAATCCCACTCTTGATTCATGTCACCCAACAAATACCATCGGAGATACCTGAAAGCCACCTTTATAATCACCCAGTTACGAAGTGACATTTGATGTCCACAAAGTATTCCTCCGGTAAACGGGAGTGACATAATCTCATGGTCTAAGAAAACTATACTTGGCGTACTAAAAGTGTTGGCAATGAAACCTGTGTGACACGATCAATTGCAACTCTTTATTATTGGGTCTTGTCCATCACATCATTACTCCTAATGATATGACTCCGTTATCAAGTGACTATAACAAGTCCATGATTAGGAAACTCTAATCATCTCTTGACTAACAAACTAGTCCGGTAGAGGCTCACTAGGGACACCTGGTTGTTTATATTCCACACATGTATTATGTTTCCGTTTAATACATTTATAGCATGGATAATAAACTATTATCATAAACATGAATATGCTAATAAACCATTTTATTATTTCCTCTAGGGCATATTCCCAACACTGCTGTCCTACAAACCTCTGCACTTGGAGGCCCAACACTTTCTACAAGAATAGAAGCGCGTAATAGACATCACCTGCCCTTTAGTCAAGGTCCTGTTAGGGCCCTTTTGATTCAAAGGAATGCCATAAGATTTTTGGAGGATTAAATCATATAGGAAAATTTCCTATCTAAGTTGTTTGATTCATAGGATCATATCCTATAGGAACTAATCCTATAGGAATTTTGTAGTGTAAATCCTATAGGAAAAAAGCATGAGGTCCAACCTCATGGAAAATTCCTTTCCCACAATCAAAGATAATCACTCTTCCCATAGGATTCAATTTGGTATGGAATTTCAATCCTATAGGTTTTCTTTCCCTACATTTTTCCTACCCTGTTGAATCAAAGAAGCCGTTAGTTTGGATCAGGCCAAGGTCACGGTCGATCCTTGCCATGTAGGTGGCGAGCTTTAGCTTTTTGGCTTCTGTAATAGTTGTGTTTAAGATGGGTGTGAGCTTTGGCTAGCCGAGTACTATAGCTTGTTGGAGGACTTCCGCATCTATCCCATTGGCGGTGTTCCTGGGGTCACTACCTGCGCTGGATTGCATTGGGGTTTAGAAATTCACTGCCTCGTATCCTGCATAAGTGTTTTGAACTTGGGTTCGCTCGAGCAAGACCCGTTGATGGTCTCCGTGTTCCAGTTACCTGTGATAATGGTTTTGAGGCCACCAACGTAATTTTAGACTTTGTTGTACCAACCTTAGAGGCCATTAGTGTAAGAAGTTGGAGTGAGCCTAGATTCATCGACGGCCATGTCATTATTCGCGGGGTCCACAATACCCGTTCCCTTAGCCAAACATAGGTAAGGGTAAACCGCACAAGATCTAGGCATATATCAGGATCCTGCACATTTTGAGCAGGTTTTGGGTCTGTAGACTAGAGAGCATGCAAGTTTTAGTAGGAGATTTGATCTGTTCAACGAGTTAGTAGTCGCGAAGCCCTCGAGTGTTTTATAGGTTGGATTCATCTGTTAGGTCCTATGAAAAGAGGGTGATCGAGTGAAAGAGGCATGACGCGAAGCAGTCCAGCCGGAGGAACTCTTTTGACGACGTGGGAGGCTTTAGGGCGTCGACAACGTGGTCGGCTGGCCGGAGCAAGGCTCATAGCATATGGAGGCAGCGGCAGAGGACCTAGAGGGTTACAAAGATGCGTGGGCAGCCAATGGCAGGTCTGGTCAGTGACAACAGAGGAGGGAGAGGGAGCCGCCTAGCTTCAATGACGTCCGTGTCCACTAGGAGGCGGTCACACGCCGGGTGTCGTGCAGAGTCGATCGATGGGGAACGACACCACATCGGCCAGACATGACGGTCGCCGGATGCAGGAAAGATGGTGATAGAGGATCTGGTTTCGCAGGCGAGGTCGGCAGTGAGAACCAGAAGGCGGCCTCATTTTCGGGGTAGGTGAGGGATTTGGGAGCGGTGGCGGTTGTTCGGATAGAGGAGAGAGAGAACGGTAGGTGGGAGAGGAGGGGAGAGAATACTTGTATGGGGTGACAACTGGGCTAGGACGGATGGAGGACGGACAAACGTATTGATGGACAATGCCTGCTTCGGTCCAAATCTAGCCCACGGAAAATGGGTCAAGACAGAGAAAAAATGAAATGCATGTCCGTTTGGTGTTCCCCTTTTGATACTTGTGTTTTTGCGCCCGAACAGAAACGCACGCGTCCGGGCTAAATGGGTCTCTCCGTTCGGGTTTCCCTTAATACCGATCAAACAGAAATAGAAAGATAGGAAACAACGGGAGAGGCGTTTTGGCTCCCGGGTGCATATGCTCCTGTTATTTTGTTCAAAATTGTTCAAAATTTAAAAAATATGAAAATGTTTCTAAAAAATCTGAAAAAAATAGGGAACAAACATATACAAGTTTTCAACATGAGTGAATAATTTCGGAAGGAAATGACACTTTCTATGTCCTATGCAAAAAGGACAAAATTTGGGTTTTGAAAAATGTATTTTAACATGTCATTTCGGCCACAAATTTTGTCTTTTTTTGCACAGATCACAGAAAGTGTCATTTCCTTCCGAAATAAAATTAGAATCTAGATCAAGAAATCCTTGAGCACAATACCAGCGCATGTCACTCGACTTTGACGCCGCCATAGCGGCCACCCAATGAAAATTCAACATATCACATCTTCACCTGAGCGTGACCCAACTCCATCAGTAAGTTACACCTTTTAAGACCTACAAAATAGCTCGTCAAAGGCAAAACCATTATCGTTAAAAGAACTAGATGATTTCATGGACCTTGCAGCGGGAATATAGGTATAAATGTAGACATCAATATGCAAATTATGTTTGTCACATGAAATATATTGGTAAAAAAGTTGATGATTGGGAGACAATAATGAATAATGTTGGCTCGTGGACGTGACAATTTTCGGAACGCTTTGTACATGCTTATAACTTGATGGTGGAGTTACCTAGTACCTGAAAATTACCATTGACGTGGTAAACAAAAATCAAGAAACTGTTGTACACTAAGAATGTTTTCATATACTGTAAAAAAAAATGTTTTCATATATGTTACGACACAAATGTACATTCGTAGGAGGAAATGAAAATATTTTGATCGTAAACGCGGGGATAGCTCAGTTGGGAGAGCGTCAGACTGAAGATCTGAAGGTCGCGTGTTCGATCCACGCTCACCGCATTTTTTTTTGTTTTTCCGTTTCAACATTGACATCGATCGAGCGCTCCTTTTTTTTTCCCCTCCCTTTTGCCAATGGAGTCCGACTTCAACTTCAATTCGATCAGAGAAGCGCGTGTACTTGAGACCGAGTTCAAGTGCAATTCAAGTCCGACTTGCAGTAGGCTGTGATTCCACGAGCAATCGACTGGAAATAAAAGGCAGCCCTGCTTTCTTCCTTCTTGCCCGATCACATCTTTGCCATCTTCATATTCCACCTACAAAGAATTCCTCAGCCTCCTTTGTTCTCTGGCGTCTGTTCTTAGGGCAGCGAGCATGGAGATCGCCGCATACCGGCAGCCGTCCGTGCTCAGGCGGAAGCGTGCTTTAGCGGGGAGCGAGCCGTTTGACATCAAGAAGGAGGACGCCCTCGGCTTTGGCGCGCGGAACGTCCTTCAGCAGCGTTTCCAGGCCGAGCTCGTCGCGGTCCAGCGCCTTGTCAAGAAGGCGGCCGCCTTGCAGTTGCCGGTGCCACGATCCGTGGAACCTCCGGCCAAGAGGAGCAAGAAGGCGTCTCCTCCTCCCGTGATCAAGCGCAGGAAGACGACGTACAGTGAGAGGCAGCAGCTGAAGGCCGACCTGGAGAAGCTACCGTCGGAGCTTCCCCACCACCTCATGGACCTGTTGATGAAGCATAGCCGTGCCATCGGCGGCGACGAAATGGAGATCGACATCGAGGCCGTCCCGGATGAGGCCATCCTCGAGTTAAAGAAGCAGCTTGATGAGTTCGTTCAGGAGAGGGCAGATGCGTCGCGACAAGACGGCAAGATGATGGCCGAAGAAGAGGAGGAAGACGTGGACGTCGTTGGCGGCGTATCCCCCTTGGCGGTCGTGTCGGCACCTCTGCCGCTCGCCGAGGAGGAGGACGAGGTGTACGTCGACATCTGCGGCGACGCGTCACCGGTGGTGACCCCGAAGAATCTTGACGATGACGCAACCATCAGCGGCAGCCCTAGCTCAAGCAGCAGCTGCGACTCGGATTCAGACACGGGAGGCAGCAGCAGCGATTCCGATTCAGACGCCAGCAGCAATAGCGATTCAGATGAGACCGTCGACAGTCCAGCTCCGGCGGAGCGCGCCACCGCTACTCCAATAACCGAGCTGATCGCCCGTGCCAAGGAGTCAGCGAGATGCAGTGCAAGGGAGAAGGCCCGTCAGGAGGTGCTTGAGACGGAGAGGACGGCGATGCCCAGCGAGACGATAAACCCGTCGGTCCTCAAGGGTCTCGGCATTCACGAGTACGGCGTCGGTGCCTACAGCTTGTTGCGGCAGCTCGGACTCGTCCTCAAGGTTGACAACTACGGCATCGAGGAGGAGCAGCCTCGTCAGAGTTTGGAAGAAGAGTTGGAGGAAGGGGAGATTCGGATGTGATCTTGGCTAGCAGCAAGAACTTGATACTGAGACTTGATGTGTTCCTCATACCTCCAAGAGAGGCTTGTACAATCACTTGATTCAATATATGAAATTATTTGATTGGTTAATTACATCTCTTTCCTGTACATGTTATCAGTCGGTCAATGCGTATCATAAAATTCTCTCTTTTATACAAATGAGGATCTAAGGGGGGAAAACGAAATAAACTCTGTATTACGATAGCACAAGCAGCTGCACTCTCAAATCAGGTCTAGTTATATGGTCTAGTGAAACCAGTGCTCGATCAACTGATGCATATTCTTTAGTGATCAGAAATTCTTCAGTGTCAAGCAACCCACATAGTATTAATTTTCATGATCATCTTCCCCTTCAGAATCTGTTCCATAGATGAGGTAGCTTATACTATGAAATTGATAAGAATATGCTGCTAACATAAAAAAATGAATCTAACACCAAGAAAATAAGCAAGCAAAGAATCACTGATCAGATCGAACATCGTCATCAACACATTGTCTAGATTGGATAACAGGCATAAGGCAAATCAGTACCCACCAATATATGTGAAAGACTAGAAGTGCGAACAGTAGACTATTGAAAATATAGCAGTACGAGCTACAAGGATCTGTAAAAAAAAAGTGTTCTCCTCGTTCAGGATCATAGCAACTTCATAACTGAATACGACACGAGATTGTCAAATTCATCAACAAAGTGCGCCACAAATTTTAGTACTGTAGATGTTTTACCTTGCGCTTCTAGAACGGAAAAAAAATAGCCCAAGAAGTACAGTAGCTGCATGCAAATATAGGACAACAGATGCCACATGGCGTGAGCCGAAGTCTATCCTTGCGTCTTGTCTCCCAGAACAGAAGAGCAAAGATGGAATATATGTAAGACCCAGCAGCATATATAGATGTATATAACCTTAAGGTGGTCCTTTATGTCAAAAATTCGGTTCAGCCTGGGAGAGAAGAAAAAAACACAAATGCTGAAGCCTCTCGTGTAAGAGCAAAGTTTCAGTTAGGAACAAGGTAAATTGCTTCTGTCTCTTCATCTTTTGTTCAGGCCAGAGCTGCTCGCCAGGCCCACAAAAGTAGCTGATATTTGTAAACCATGGCTCAGATAATGAAAGTAATTCTGCAGAAAGAAACTAAACAAATTTTCATGTGGACTCCTTAATACTTTCTTCCTCGCAAAAGGTTACTACAAATCGGAGATTTCTCAATATCTGTGTAGAGACATTGTGACAGATGGAGATCAATGGCATTATGACTCTGAACGATAGCATAACCTCATACATTGATCACCAAAAGATACATCAGAGAGGATGCTGCAATGACACCAACATTGAAGCCATTTCAGTGCCTGAATTTCTTCCTAGTTAATACCCTAACCAATTCCTCCTCGTCATTCTCATATATTCTTTATACAATCGGTTTCCCCTACAATGTTTCGGCTAAAAACGGGCACCCGATGACTCCCCACTACTGCAATTAAAGAAGATGGCAACCAACATTTCGGAAGATGATAAGGCAGGAACGCATTCTTATTGCCAACCATAACAGTAACACCTGCAAGCAGCTTCCAGTTTTTCCTAGGGAGTTGCATGGTCACAAATATAGCACTCTAGCAGCAGCACATCATGGCTTTCCCAGCAGCTCACGCACCGTCTGTGCAAGCCCAGGCTCGCTCTTGATGCCCTCTACCCATCTTGCACTGATCCGCACATTTTCAAGGCTTTGCTTCAGCGTCCTCTCGAATCCTGACGTTGTGCGGGCCGCAAAGAACTTGGAAACCTCTGCTGCCTTCTCAGTGGAGGTGAACTGACAAGAAACAAGGAAGCGCACATTAGCTATGGCCTGATGAAAATAATACCTGCAAAATTGGGGATTATGGATTGCCGAAATAGGAAGACTCAGCAATAGAACTGTGGTTAAATGTACCAATGGGACAATTGCTTTAATAAAATTCCCCTCTAGCGAGCTCGCTGAAATTGTCTTCGAGATACGCTCCCAGTTTTCCTGCAGACAGTCAAATAAGGACACACATTAGAACTGAGTTCCAAACACTGCACTGTGTTTTCAAATACTTCAACATACTAACATGAACAGTCAATCATTTCCCAAGGTTAGATGAAGGAATCACAAAATATAAATAGGGGGTGGTGCCTCAAGTTCACTCTACTTTTTAAAAATATACTACCTCCGTTCCAATGAATAAGGCCGATATTATTTTTGAAAAGTCAAACTATGTGGAGTTTGAACAAGTTTTTTTAATAAATTATGAATATTTACAATACAAAATAAACATCGTTAGATACATCATGAGATATATTTTCACATGATATCCACACAACATTATAGTTGTTGACGGTTTTCTCTAAAAGTTTAGTGAAAGTTTACATAGCTTGACTTTTTCAAAAAAAAATTAAGCCTTATTCATTGGAACAGAGGGAGTAGAAAGGAAATCCGTGTCAAGGGATCGGTAAAACAAAACAAATTTACAAATACAATTCGCTTGTTTACTTAAAAATATGCCACTTGAATAGTTCTTGTTCACCCTGGGTCCTGTTTGTAATGCAGAAATCTCTAATGAAGTTGCTAGGAAAACATATCCGATGGTTGGTTATAATCTCAAATAAAGTTTGTAGAAAGAGAACATCCAGTGATTAAATATTCCATTTGGTTCAGAATTCGTACAAAGATCCGATGTTCCAAACAGGTCCCAGAAATTATGACTTTACGCGCAGATAAACAGGTTATCTGTCATAGTTAATATAGATTGCACCTTCAACCAGTTCCACGCAATTTCACGTGCCTCTATTTGAAGACCTCTAAGTACAAACAACGTGTCTTGACTGCGGACCTGACAAGCGAGAGAGACATAGAGTCTGAGTACAACTTGCAAGTAGTTAACACGGAAGTACAAGCTCATAGAAACCTTACACTACAATCGTGGAAGAAAGCAACGAATTTTGCATTTACCTCATTAGTGAAAATCAAATTCAGTGACTCAAGGACAATACCCTTATCCCGGCAAGAAGATAATATGCCTAGAAACAATAAAAAGTGCTCTCAGAACAACCATAAACATGAGCAAGCTCTGTTAATTTAACATGGTCGAAGGGCTACACACCTAAGACACTTAACCTTTCTTCCCCTTCAGCTGACTCCTTGTAGACTTTTCGAAGAGCGTCATAACCTGATCTGTTTGAGCTACTAACATTCTGCATCACAGCGAGGTATGCAGCCTGCAGAAAAACGAAGTTAGAAATGAAAGTATTAATCATAGGAGCACCACGTGAAGTAATAGCAAAAGGTAGGACCTTTCTAGTATCCGGAGGAAGAAGAGAAGTGTTGCGGTCATGTATGAAGATGTTAAAGCGCCTAACTCCTTCGTTAATGGTCTTACCATGTCCGAGTTGGACAAGTGCAAGCAAGAGCAGTGGTCTAAGCATTACATCCAGGTGGGTCTCACCATTTTTGGGATCCCAGCCTAACTTTCTGAAAGATTAGAGCACTTGTCATATACTTCCTCTGTCCCATTATATATGATGTTTTAGTAAGTTAAGTTAGGCTACTAAAACGTCTTATATATTGGTACGGAGGGAGCAGTCAAAAGAAGAAAAATACAAATTTGTTCAAATGTACAGTAATAATCATACAAAAGAATCATATGATTGTGCATGCAGCCACATAGAAGGCATGTTCAAGCAACATGAGCAAGTAGATATTTATTTTATTTATATTTTTTCTCCTTGTTGTGAAACAAAAGAGATGGTATCTTATGAACGTAACACATTAAGAGACTCATAAGCAGTTATATATGACATGGTTGATCATACTCTGCAGGCGACAAAAGAATCTTTATCAGAAGTTTTTTGATGTCACCAGCCAAACCAGGAGTAGCATCAACCGATATTTTAGCAATACTTGCAGTTACCTGCCAAGCCAAAGAAATAGATATAGGTGATTTATCTTCAAAAAAATGAACATGATGAAATCAACCGGACTACAAGATTCGAGATTAACATACAGAGTTTACGTGTGAAAGAACACTATAATCAGCTTCCCCACGATAACAGTAGAGTAAACGTAGCAATGATGCCAATGTTTGCTGGCGGGCCATAGAAAGCGCATGTGAGTCGTCCACAATGCCTGCAATGCTGATGTTAGAATATCTGCCACCAAAATATTGCAAGCAAACTCAATATGACACATGTTGTGTTTACCAATTTTATCCATTAACGAGAGCTTCTTGGTCTCCAAAGCATTTTGAAGTGCAGCTGCAAGTTCATCATCATATTTAATTCTGTAAAATCCTGTTCCATTTATATTCAACTTAGTCCAAAAGTTTCCACCCTTTTTTCGGTCACCACATTGTGAAGCAATGACCAGCTTATCACGTTTAAGTTTCAATAAGAATTTTTTCTGTGTATCATATGCACCGCATGCTGAAGTTATAGGGACAATCCACATGCCAGGGCCAGAAGATCCATCTAATAAAAACTGAGCCTGTAACAAAATATGACTATTAATAACATTGCTATAATGAATTTTTTATATGTGCCTAATAAGTGCTGTTTGAAGTCCAAATCTGACACTTCCATTTCAAGCTGTATAAAAGTTAACAACAAATATTGTTTCCAAATATAAATTGTTTTAATATTCAAACTAGCATGGAATACATACCTGAAACTACAAAAAATCTGACCTAGACCTTAGATCTTTCTGAAACCATTTGAGTTAATCACTAGGATGAGAAGGGATCATGGGAAGTAATGTGCAATTGTGCATTCAAACAAGTCTCTCGTGAGTTTGTAGGGTATTAATTGTAGGTTTCCTTATTAAATATTTTCTTAGGGCCCAAACTAACTTTTAAATCTTCATCGATCAATGACTCAGTTATAAACCTTTTCTTACCTTGAATGTGGTAAGAAGATAGAGCAACCTAAAAGAGATCCAACTTCAGAACAAGCTCTAGTTTGGTTCTACTACAGGATTCATCGAATTTGTTCTTGATACTGTTCATGCTCATGCAGTACCCTCATATTTGATCAGATACTGGGGCTTCTGCGTAAATAATTGAATGCGTTGAGGGATAGATTAATGGTCGTACGGGAAGGCGCGGACTGCAACCCGCGCTTCAGCTGGGGACCAAGGCCCAAAACTCCTCTTTATAATCTTTGGAAAAATAAAAGAAGAAAACTGATACATCAAGAACTTAATGTAGAGTAAGGGAGGATGAGAAGACCCAGCCTGGCATGAATAATTTTTGGATATTCCCGCCCTGCATAGGGGCACTAGAAAAGTCCAATTTCGTCCATCATTGAGTACAGTATTCTCAGAGGAGGAATTATAACAGTCAGTTATATGTTAACAAAATGTTAAGAAACAAAAACTAGGTTTGGCCAAGCTTTATCATAACCAGTGAGAAGATGATTTCTTAAAAACTAAACGGCATGACTATACCTTAACAAAATAATAACAAGAAATTTAAACAAAACAAATGTGTACCTGGTCGTTCACGTGAAAATAAATGCATGAGAAAGACACCTTCTGATATTTGGGGTCTATGCTGCAGAAGAATGGTGATATCAATGAAGATGTGAGTCATCGAATCAAAGTTGGTTGGATGAAGTGGCGCCAAGCTTCTGGCATCCTCTGTGACACAGGAGAGTGCCACAAAAGCTAAAGGCGGGTTCTATAGGACGGCGATCCGGCCCGCGATGTTGTATGGCACAGAATGTTGGCCAACCAAGAGGCGACATATCCAACAACTAGATGTAGCAGAGATGCGCATGCTGAGATGGATATGTGGCCACACAAGAAAGGACCGGGTCCGGAATGATGATATACGTGAAAGAGTTGGGGTAGCACCTATTGAAGAGAAGTTTGTCCAACATCGTCTAAGATGGTTGGGACAAATACAACGCAGGCCTCCAGAAGCACCAGTGCATAGCGGACGGATAAAGCGGGCTGAGAATGTTAAGAGGGGTCGTGGTAGACCAAACTTGACATGGGACGAGTCTGTTAAGAGAGACCTGAAGGATTGAAACATCACCAAAAAACTAGCCATAGGTGTGTGGAAGTTAGCTATCCATGTGCCAGAACCATGACTTGGTTTCGAGATCTATGGGTTTCAACTCTAGCCTACCCCAACCATGACTTGTTATGAAGGGTGGGCATTTGAGATGACGTATTACCTGCTCAAGTTCCATGTCATTCCCTTTAAGTTTTGCATTAATAACAGGGTACCCTTTTTGCTTTGTCCATGAAGTCATCAAATCCTTGACAGGTTCACCAGTTTCCTTTTCAATAACAGCCCACAGGTCCTCGGTTTTAGCATTTGAGTATGCATATTTCTTCATATATGAAGCCAGTGCTTTCTGAAAAGATGCAGTGTCATAACTTTAGAGAATACACTAGGAGAACTTTATTGAGTTAAATAGTACTACCTCCGTCCCATAATATGAGATGTTATTACAACCAATATAACATCTTATATTATGGAGGCAAGATAAGACTAGATAGCAAAGAGGACGGGGCAATTTGTTCACTAACTAGTGCAATTAATTGAAAATTGAGTTTCAACATATTATGCAGATTTAATAGATTCATGATATGATCAACAAAAGAGTCAAAGCTAGCTAAATTTTACTCCATTTATTTGTGAATTGAAGTAATGTTTATCCTGTGAGTGTGATGCATACTACAACAATACATAAGATAACCGCCACATCTCAAATATGACATCTAGCAATAAAAGTTGTCTCTATACCGACCAATGAAGTATAAATGGTCCTATATGATAGTTTTGAAGAAATGGCTATTTTCTCTTAGAACATGTCTTTGAAAAACACCAGTCTCTCCCTAAAACACTGCTTACAAAAACAAATGTACCAACTAGTACGATTCAAGAGCATACAAACAATAAATATATTTGACAATCCAGGGGTCAACTAATGTTTCCATTAGATGAATAGGGGGAAATGACATCAAAGTATCACTTTTTCCTCGAAGAACAGAAGAAACAGCTTTAGACTGATTCTGCATACTTTAAGCAACATGACAAAGAAAATTTCTGATAAGAGTTTCAGGCAGAGGTAGTATTAGACCTGAAAACGATCTGCGCCAAGGTAACTGTGTAGCATGCGAATAACAGAAGCACCTTTGTCATAGCTAATAGCATCAAAAATCTGATCAACTTCACTGGCATGGTGTATTTCAACCTGAGCATCCAGGAAAACGTATAGTGAAAAGTGTAAAGTGAATCATAAGTCAGCATGAGAAGTCAAAATGTTAACACCACACGCCGCATATGTGTTGATGCGTCTACTGAAGTTAATCTTCAAAGTAAGAAAAAGATTTTATCATCAATTTCAATATTCCATAGACAATTCACGTGCCAATCATGATAATGTGTCAATAACCAAAAAAAAGTACGGAGCATCATTACTCAAACTCGCCATTGTCAATGTTATTATGATTTAAAATAGATTCTTGTAGTTCTACGACACAATAGTGCATGACATCTACTGTGTTTTGAGGAAGTACTGCGCAACTTATACAACTACCGGACCAGGCTACGCCACAGAGTAAACAATGAGATTACCTCAATAGGATGAGACTCCTCTAATGAATCCAATCTGAGAGCAGTAGTTGTGCTATCGAGAAACTGTGTCCAGATATTCCATTGCGGAAAAAAGGAGTCTACTGCTAGATGGCTCACCTGTGAAAACAGAAAGACTATTCGTTCAGTATATGCGTATTTCATTTTAAAATTTTGTGACATTGAATTGATTTACCCATGTAGCAAATCCCTCATTTAACCACAAGTGAGTCCACCATTCCATGGTTACAAGATTGCCAAACCATTGATGGGCCAATTCATGTGCCACAGTAATTGCAACCTAAAAGAGTACATGCTGAGATAAATAAATAAATAAAAGGTTATTTACACATAAAAGGTTTAATTAAAAAAATCATTACTCCTTCTGGTTTTAAATACAAGGCCACTATGAAAAGAAAAATTAAATTTGCACAAGGCCACTATCTCTTCCTGAAAATAATTAATTAGGTTTCTACCTCGTACGATGGTGCTCGTTAATGTGAACGTTACATGCAACCATAGAGAAAGAGACGCCACATGAAACATATTAAATTAGTGGGGAACACAAGAGGTTTTTCACATAATTAATCATTAATTAGTTGGTTTTGTTTTCTTGGTATTTGGAAATTGAGATAGTGGCCTTGTATACAAAATCGGAGGGAGTATCAATTATACTGAATTATAGATCATCATAAGATAGTGTAAGTTCTTTTATGAAACCAATTTATGTATGGTAACAACGCGTAGTTAAGAAGTGAACTGCAAATGATGAACATATGTAATTAAATAAGTTTCTAAGGTATGACGGATACGTTCTGTTTGCCGGAAGCTGATGAAGATTTGTCATCAAAAAGCAAAGCTACTTCCCGGTAAGTGACCAATCCATAGTTCTCCATGGCACCAGCGGCAAAATCTGGGATAGCAACCATATCCAACTTGGGAGTGGATAAGGAGTGCCAAAGTATCTGGACAATTGAGGAAATGAACTTTGTGTTAATGATATTGTTCAGCAACAAGCACGGCTTGACAGACTATTTCATTAACACCATTCATGTCTCTTCGCTAGAAAGAAAAGTGTGGAAGCATGTCTAGTTTGCAATCTTACTCTTTATAGAAATTTAACGACTTCACTCCAACATCTAGTGCAAACTTCCCTTGACTAGTCTTACCAACTTGAGTGTACACACGAACTCTCGTGCCTGAATAACAAGAAACAAACAAATGACATGAAAAGGGAGAGAAAAACTTACTCGTGCAACTATTTGAATGGATAATGTCAAAGTAAGAGAGAAACAGAGCTGATACCTTTTGATGTCACACCCTCTACATATTCAACAAACCAACTACTATGGCCACTAAGTACGTTGACATACGTGGCGATTCCTGGTAACGGATAGTCTTGATAGGACCAGTAACTGTCGTGTTAGCTACTGGCATGTTGGACAGTGCTGTCAGCTCAGATGGAACTTCAAGTGTTAGCTTAAACTTAGCCTGGAAAAAATAGCAATACAAGAATGTTAGAAAATGCATCGGTCCTTACGAATGGTCTATGTGCACATATGTGGGAGGAACATAAAGTCATGTGTTGACCAAGCAGAATATGCTTCACAGTTGTACACATACTCGATTTATGAGCAGACTAAAAATGTCACTTAACAGTACCAAAAAATAGTAGATGAAACAAGTCGGGCGGAAAAATCTGATCACTGAAGTCTCCGTCCTGCTATCGTAACTACCTTGAATGCAGGCTCGTCCCAGCAGGGGAAGCACCGCCGCGCATCTACGGACTCAAACTGCGTCACCGCCATGTTTCTCGTCTTCCCCTTATACTCGTACTTGCTGCAATCAATGGAATCACAGAAGTATAAATAGCAGGAAAATACCAATGCTGTGCACAGATTGCTCAATTAGATACTTAACTAGTATAAATTAGTCTGCATGAAAAAATAATTCGGAGGACTAGGAGTGCCTAACATTAGGGATGTTAATAATGTGCCTCTTAGGGTCTTGGATCAAGAGTTACTCTCTTGGAGAGAAAACAAATCTGGAGAGAGTTGATAGATAAGAAATATATCAAAAATGTCCCTAACATATTTGCTTCCAAACCCAACAACCCCTCTCAGTTTTGGAAGGGTGTGATGTGGGCAGCTACCGCTGTTAGAACAGGCTATAGGTGGAGTGTAGGTAGTGGCACAAAAATTAGGCTATGGGAGGGACACCTGGTTTGGATCTTCCCCCAAGCAGTCCAGTTTTGGCCTTTGTACGAGATTTGCTACCAGCATGGAGCTACTCTAGCTGATATAGTTGAACATAGGACAGTCAAGCTCACATTAGGAGAGTTTTCTCTCAAAAATGATGGAGTCTTGGTATGAATTAGAACAAATCTTGCTTAGTGTTGTTTTGACAGATTCGGAAGATGCCCTAATCTGGCAACATGAAAGCAAAGGTGTTTATTCTACCAGCCCACTGTATAGTATAATTAATTTCAGAGGTGTGACCCCCATCTTATTCCAGCGGTGTGGTCAATCTTAGTCCCTCCCAAAATACATATTTTCCTTTGGCTCATGTCTCACAATAACTGATGACTTGAGATAATATGAAGAAAAGGAAATGGAGAAGCCTGTAGATTGTGTGTTCTGCTCTGATGAGAAACAATTTCACACCTTTTCCATGATTGTGTAGTGGCCAAGGAAATATGGAAATTATATCCATCATTGTTGGCGCTCCTCTAGGTCTAAATTTAGAATCTATAAGCAGGTTTTGGCTTTCCCAAACAAAAACTCTGCTTGAACTCCTTATGTGCTTGCGTTATGTGGTGCATTTGGAAAACTAGAAATGCCATGATATTTGATAATCAACCATGGCTTGATGTAAAACAGGTACTGTGGCTGATCCTCAAAACTCTGAAAAACTGGTCCATCCTGTCAAAGAGAGCCGCGGTGAGCAAACTGAGATGATCTCTTAAAAAATCTCAGTGGTGGCTGTGGAGCCGCACCAAGTGGAGTGGGGGGTAGCTGCTGATATAAGGGCTTGGTCTCCTCCCAGGTCACTTCCCCACAAGAAGCTGTCCTACCTCAGCCCAGTCACGCCCCTAGGTCTGCCAGCGTCACCGGAGCCGTCGCCACTGAAGAAATCGAAACAAACAACATGCGAGGCTTTCCTGATGGCACCTGGCAAACTGGCTTGACTGACGGGCAGAAAAACGAAGTTAGCTTCTTCCCTCCTGCGTGAGGTGTACTTGGTTACGCTGGATTGCCTTCCAGCTAATCATGTAAAAGAAAAATCTGCTAGAGTTTTAATTCCTAGTTGCTAGAATCTCTCGCAACTCCCTGATGACTCTGTACTGTTTCTGAACTTGGCTTTGCCGAACTGGGGGGTTTCCCAGCCCCCTTTCAATTTTAAAAAAAATTAGAAATGGGATCACAACGCTTCATAGTGAAATCCCCAACTACTCCCTCCGTCCAAAAATAAGTGTCTCAAGTTTGACAAAAAGTGGATGTATCTATAAATAAAACATGTCTAGATACATCCACTTTTGAGTAAATTTGAGACACTTATTTTTGGACGGAGGGAGTACATACTAGTGAGGAACTGGTGACAAACAACAATTCAGTTTTTTCCCTTTGTCTATATCATCATGATTTGATACTATATATCAACAATGTTGGGGTTCATTGATCACGCTGTACGGTAGATACACCAACAAGGGTAAAATCCAGAATGAAATCAGACAGTACCTCCTGTAGAAGCCTCTCATCTGATCGTTGAGAGTTCCGGTGAAGTCCATCTTGAGCACGCCCTCGCCGAGAGGCAATTGCTTGGCAAACCCGAGCACCAATACACCGTCCTCCTTGAAGAAACCACCTCCGTGGGCGCCAGAGCCTGCGAGAATCGGGCGCGGTGGCGCCACCAGGCGAGGATGACGAGGCTGTCTGTGGCGCGAGGGATTGACAGGGCAAAGCTTGCAGTGAGCTCTTCTTCTTCTTACCTGGAAGCGGATGGAGGCGGTGTTGAGGGAGAGGTCGGCGGCGTTGAGCACGAGGAAGCGGGTGGACGCGGAGACGTTGATGGCGATGGCCACGGAGCCGGAGAAGGTGCAGGCGACGAGGTCGGGGAGGCGGAGCTCGTAGCTGCGCGGCGCGGCGAAGCGAGGCAGGCGCGCCTGGCCGCGGAACTGGCCCGCCGAGCCGCCCGCCGGCGGCGGGGTGGGTGGGCCCGGAGATACCTTGAGATTCGCGCCCTGTGTGCGTGCATCGCGCTGAGTTTAGTGCGAGGGGGAAAAAGCAGATTGAAACGGAGGGCAAAAAAAAAAAAACAGTAAGGACAAGCGATCAGAGCTCGAAATGATCAAAAAAAAATTTGACACATTTGTCCGTTATTTTTACACCTTCTTAGACCCATTTTTTGAACTAATAAAATGGAAAGGGGTTGAGTCCCGGTTGAAAAAAAAACTTTGGACTTAAGCGATCTACTTGAAGCAAGTTCTTCCAATTAGAGTCACTCTGGACATCGTCTGATCTGTAAAGTCGACAAGTTATCCTATTGTCGCTTGATTTTTTTAAATTGAAATACGCATAAAATTACACACTATACAAAAAAACATACTCATCGATAAGAAAGGATGGATGAAGATGATTAGATGTTGACATAGAAGATGAATGGGAAAATCTAATTAGCACACGTATGTAAATTAGTGTTTCGGTGGCGGCGGATGTTGCATGTGAATTCCCCGTATAGAGAGAGCACATGCATGCATGACAACTCATGCTCACATCATCGCATTAATTGCTAAATCTAAAAATTCAAAATGATTTATCTCCTAAATCGTTAATCCGATTAGCGATCTGTTTACACCGTTGAGTTCGTCTCGACTAGGCCTTCAAAACTAGATCACATGTTGCTATGTTTTGACGAATTTTTTTTTCGACGCACCACTTGCCAGCATATGATACGGTGGTTGCCATACTAGCACCAAGCACTTGCCACGATAATTATACATAGTTGCCATGTAAAATTTTATATGTATTTGCACATCTTAATGATATGCAAAGTTGTAGAGCATGGCATCAAGCATTTTTGTAACATCTAAAACATGCTATTATATCACAAAACGTAGTATAATGCAAAATTAAATCGATGTATACAAGAGTCTCTGGCAACTAAGCTATTTTAGTCTGGCAACTAAGCATTGCATAACTAGCAAGTATGTGATAACCGTCTGGCAACTAACCGACGGAAAAAAAAGTTGTCAAAATATGTCAACATGAGATCTAGTTTTAAAGATCTCGTCGCGACTAAACCAACGGAGAAAACAAAATATTATTTGGATTAAGGGTTTAAAAGATAAAAATTTTAAAGGTTAAGAATTTGAGAGAATCTTAGGTGATGTCATCATTTGAATGCATCGTGGGATTTCTGGGGTGGCAACTTATTTAAACTAATAAGTTGCATGCATGGTGAGAATCTTGATTAATTAGTATTACATGCATACATGCATATGTGTAGTGGAAGAAGCCGCCGCATCCGAATACAATGGTGCGGCGCTGCACCCTAGTTCTGTCCCTTCTGAGTGTCCCGGAGGCCCTAAAAATCTCAGAAAACGTCATCCACTTTGGCATATACAAAACTGAAAATTGTGAAAAACAACTAAGTCATTTGAGAACCCTAATTGATGTGGCGTTTTTGCAATCTCAGAACGCATCAAGTGGAGTATTGCAAGTGACTTAGCCGTTTCTTCACATTTTCAGTTTTGCATACGCCAAAGTGGATGGCGAGATTTTCAGATCCCCTGGGTCTATTCTCAAAGTGTCTAAGACAATCAAAACGTCTTTTTAATACGACGTTTTAGGAGAGAGGCCATACTTGATTAAAAGTTTTCCGGAGGACCATGAGTGGTTCATAGTTTGGCTAAGTGCCGTTTAGGACAAAGATACCGAGACAATAGTGTATATCACTTGCAGCGCAACAGACCCAGGGGGACGACATCCGTGCACACACATGGTCGGTTGCTACCGTTCGGCCAAAAACAAAAACAAAAGGCCTAGGTCAAAACAAAGTCTTGTAGCGCTAGCCTAGCTAGCGCCCTAGCCGGCTAGCCCCCCTATAAATTCAAAACAAACAAAAAAAGCGTAGCCCCAGTAAATTCAAATCAAAACAAACAAACAAAAAAAGGGCGTAACCCCAGTAGCAGGAGGACTGTAGCGTAGGAGTAGTATTACTCTATCATCACATCGTCGTCGTCGTGTGACACATGCAGCGGCCAGCGGCGGCAGTGCAATTACAATAGCAAGGTGACAACAATCGAGTAATAAATGCAGATATATAGCTACTAGATACTCCAATACGGCGCGCACCTGGCCGTGGGACGCCATCATCCTCCGGCCGCCGGCGGCAGCGGCTGCGGCGTGGACGGCCACGGTCGCGGCAACGGCGAGGAGCAGCGCCACCGCCACGGGCAGCGCGCCGGATCGAGCCATGGCCGCACGCGCGAGCTCCTGTATGTGCCCGCGGCGAGTCTCTTCTCTACTGAGTGAGTGAGGGAGTGAGTGGAGGCGGGCAGTGGAGAGAGTATATGTAGCGGAGGACCAGCTCGCGGCTGGGCAGGTTTGACTAAGCAAAGCGAAGGCCAGGAGGAAGGAGGCACGTCAGGTGGCGGAGATAGACGGGACGACAGCGTCGTGGTGGTGTGGATCGTGTGAACCGCCCGCACTCGCGCTCGCCGGGTTTCGAGCAGGCGGGATCCAGACGTCGACGGATGCGCCCAGCCCATCGATCAACTGGACTGGCCGGTTTTTATTTGAGATCTATATATCTATATCTGCCATGTGGTCCTGGACGTTACTAGTGTTTGGCAGCGCATGCGGCGTGCCTGACGACGCACTACTGCAATCTTCAATGTAATGGTCGAGCTTTTAACCCGCCTGTGTTCTAATTAATTTCGATCATCGTCGCATCCATAGCATGAACATTGCGAGATTTTCACATTTATGGAATGAACATTAATTAATACGAAAGAGGTGCAAGAAGGGCTCTAATAGATGAAGCGTGTTACATCGTCGAGGAGTGTGCCATAGATTTTGACGTGACCTCTAATTGATTTCTAAGTATTGATTGACGCGATCTGAATA